>CAUYRT010050994.1:0-66833 GCA_963574885.1 Lepilemur ruficaudatus | reverse complement strand
TTATGGATATAAGTCCCTTGGATATAGATTTGCAAACATTTTCTCCAATTCAGTGGGTTGTCACTTTCTCAATGGTGTTCTTTGAAGCATAGAAGTTATTAGTTTGGCTAAAGTTCAATTTATCTGGGGTTTTCCGTTGTTCCTCATGTTTTAAAGTCATATCTAAGAATCCTTAGCCAAATTCAAGGTCATGAAGGTTTACCCCTATATTTTCTTCTACAGGTTTTATAGTTTTTGCTCTTACATGTAAATCTTTGATCCATTTTTAATTTTGTATATCATGTGAGGCAGGGGTCCAGGTTCATTCTTCTACACATGGATGTGCAGTTTAGTCACTTGTTGAGACCATTTTTCCCTATTGTGTGATCGTGGTACTCTTGTTGGGATCACCCAACCACAGACATAACGCTTTATTTCTGGACTTTCTGTTCCATTCCATTGGTCTGTCTGTCCTTACGCTCGTGCCCAGACTGTCTTGATACTGTGGTAAGTTCTGAAATCAGGAAGTGTGAGTCTTCCTGCTTTGTTCTCCCTTTTCCGGATTGCTTTGGCTAGTCCCAGCCCCTTGCAATTCCGTGTGCACTTTAGGCTCAGCTTGTCGGTTTCTGCAAGGAGGTCAGCTGTATTGACTGTGCAGACCAGCTTTGGTAATATTGCCATCTTACCAATTAGGTCTTCCAGTCCATGAGCACAGGATGTTTTCCCAACTATTTAGATCTTGTTTAATTTCTTCCAACTGTGTTTCGTTGCATTTTTGAAGAGTGCTCTGGCTCATTTTGGGGCAGCTGGGCTCAGGAGTGGGTGCCATTTGTTGTAGGACTCAGGGCCATTCCTCCTCTCTTCCTGGCACTCAGGCTGCCCTGGAAACAGCCTCTGGACACAGGCCCATGCGCTCGGGCCCCTGCCCCACACATCCCCCTGGGAGGACCGTTACTCTCCCAGTTCCAGGGATCAGCAAACTAGAGCCCAGTCCAGCCCACTGCTTGATTTGTAAATAAAGTTTTATTGGAGCAGAGCAGTGCTCATTCATTTGTGTCTCATCTATAGCTGCTTTCACGCCACAATGGAAAAGATGGGTACTGCCGTAGAGACTGTGTGGCCCACAGGGCCATAGGCCATGTGGACCTTCCCATTTCCTGTGAATAACTGCTGCGAATAGGACAGTGCTGGGTTCACCAGTGCGGTTGTTTCTTACTATTGCGATCCCTCAACCCTCTTCTTACCTGGAGGAGGGCCCTAGGACCTGTCGAGTGGCTACAAAGTAGCTGCAGCCCTGGACCAGATGCCCTTGGTGGCCTCAGACTTGTCCTTCCTCTGTGCATCACCCAGGCAGAGGCAATGCGGAGTCAGGGATGGCACTGGCAGATCCTCCTTTAGACCCCACTTTGATTTGAACAGAAATGATAGAAGCGAGGTTGGCTCAACGCCCAGGGTTGATGTAGTGCAGGCTGTGCCCCCAGGGCATGCCTGACCCCGCAGGGCTGGCCTGGTTGGGAACATTCCTTGCTGTGATACCGCAAGCTGGTCCCCGAGATGCCGTTTTACTCCCGCTGGGCAGAGGAGCCTTCCAAGCAGCCTGGACGCAGCTGGCTTTGTCAGGCCTCCCATGCCTGACCCACAGGCCCCTCGTATGTGCAGGAAAGCGAGCCAGAGGCGTGGCCCACCTGCTCCGTCTCTACAGTGGCCTGCTGTAATCTCTCAGATGCTGTGTTTAGAGCCAAGGGGTGGACAGGCAGGCATTGTCCTGTGTGGGGAAGACGCTGTCCCTACAGAGCTGACAGCCTTATAGGGGAGACAAGTTTATAAGCAAGCAATGCTAGTGTCTTGTCCTGAGCACTCGGAGAGGTGCCTGGACACCAGGAGAGCATGAGGGGCCAGCAACTTGGGGTGGGCTTGGTGGACACAGGCAGGGGCTGCAGTGGGCTCAGGGACAGTGGCCATCTGCTAGGGGCTGACTCAAGCTGGGGAGAGGAGTGAGTCAGCAGAGGGAACAGGACCACAGAGCAGAGCCAGGTCACTGCAGGGCCTCGAGCTGGGGGCTTAGCTGAAACATTTGACGTTGACCTTGAGATTTGTGGAGGCCATGCATGTTTGGACCCAGGGAGGGAGGCAGACACGTCTCCCTGAACTGTGAGCTCTGACTAGAGAGGCCACATGCTCTAGTACCTGTCGTTTCTAGTGCTCGACCAAATGCTTGTCACATGGGAGTGCTGACGTGTAGAGCCACCCTGCATAGCTGCCAGGCTTATGGTCATGGCAGGAGCCTGGCAATTTTCAGCTGTTGCCACCAGGTAGGATTCAGCCTCCACCTTAGGGCATAGTCCTGTCTCAGCTGGACCAAGGGCTGGTCCCACCTGGGGACATGGGTGTGGAAGGCCCAGGAATGCCCCTCCTCTCCCTGAGCTCACCCAGCAGGCCCCTCTGCTGCACCTGCCTTGAGTGGTGGGCTCCCTGCTGCGTGCACACCTGTGCTTACAGAGCACCGGCTGGATGGGTGCAGGTGGAGCATGAATGGATGGATGAGTGTGGGTGGACAGGCAGGTGGAAGAAAGGAAGGGTGGCAGCAGTGAACCCAGGGAGGCCAAGAACTGGGCCCCAAGTCATAGCGTGAGGATGCAGAGGCAGAGCCCAGGGCCCACCCTGCCCCTCATGGTCCTAGTTCCCCCTGTGCCATTTCTAGGGGTTCTGCCTTCTCTGGGCATCAGGTACAGAAAGTCCACCTGATTTATGGACGTAGTGGATACCAGCATGGAGAGCTATAGCCCACAGAGGGCCCTGATAGCCGGCATTCCTGAGAGGTGTGTTTTCCACGGCGGGAGCTAAGCATGCTCATGGCCGTGGTCAGCGGTACAGCTGGTGGGCTGGCCCTGGCCACAATGCCCAGATGGGTGCTCTCTCCATGACACCTGGTGCCTCTGACTCGAGGTGGAGGCCAGGCTGCAGGAATCCGCGTTCTGACCTGCTGTTGGGCCTGGCGCGTGCTCAGTGCTAAGGAGGACAGGGTCAGGGCTTGGGTCCCAGCCTGAACACAGTGGCTTTGCACAGACCTCACTCGCCTCTGCCCAGCCAGGCCAGGCTCAGTCAGCTGTGCCATCTGGGACAAGGGTGGTGACCCTGCTCTCCAGTAGCCAGAAGCTAAGGGGAGGCTTCCCCAATCACATGAGCCAGGATCACTGATCACGTGGATACCCTGTCACCCCTTCAGTGCCTTGCCTGCTCATGTACCTATAGATTTTACAGGAGTGTCATCTCTTCCCCAGTTTCTCTTGTCTTCTTTCCCTGCTGGCTCCTCCCTTGACCTTTGAACTCTCTAATACCCAGAAGTGTTTCCTCAACCTTAAGTCACCACGAAGGGGGTGATAGGCCAGAATGATGGGCCAGTCACCAGGCACTCTTGTCCCAGGTGGGAGCCGATGGTGCTCACTTTTGCCCGCCAGCCGGGTGTTTCCATGGCAACATTCCCCTGGTGCTTGCCGTCCTTGGGTATGAGGCCAGTCCAGGCGCTGCGGCACTGAGCTTCCTGCCCCCACCTGTGCTTTCTGCACCTGCTGTGCAGAGGATGCTGAGGCCTGGGCAGGGACTGTGCTAGGCCAAGGCCACGCTCTTGCTCCTGTCCCCACGCACTGCTCAGAGATGGCTCCCAGGGGATGGCTCCAAGGAGGTGTTGAGTCCTAGCAAGGGGCAGTGGCCCGTGGCCTCAGTAGGGCCAGAAGGGGCCATGTGTGCTGCTGGGCTGCCTCTCCCTGGCCAGGTGTCTGCAGACCACAGTCCCTGACCAAATCAGCCTGCCGTCCATTTCCATATAGCCCATAAACTAAGAATTGTTTTTATGTTTTTAAGGGGTTGAAGAAAAATCATAAGAATAATTTGGGACACATGAAAATTCTTTCACATTCTGATTTGTGTTTCCGTGAGTGGGCACGCAGCTGCGCATTCACTCCCATCCTCTGCGGCTGTTTTCTTGCTACAAACGCAGGACGTTAGGACAGAGGCTGTGGCTCTCACCAGAACATCGATCCTCACCCTCTACTGCGTCCTTCCTGGCCCTGAGACTCCGCTGGGTGCTGAGGCTGGTTGAGATGCACATCCAGCCCATAAAGCCCCAGAAAACAAGTGCTGGTCCACCCGCTGTCACAGGGGCTCCCGGCATGGGTGGATGCATTTCACACGCTGGGTTATCTCACCCAGACTGTTAAAATTGGATGAAATAACAGTCCCTTTCAACCCTGAAAGTCTGTGATTCAGCTCAAGTTACAGGATGTCTCTTCATCCTTTGGGGTTTCTACAACATTCTTAGAAAACCCCGTGAAGAGCCTCGGGAACCCTCTGTGCTCAGCGCCTCCTCCCCTACCCCAGGCCCCCGGCAGGGCTCCCACCTCCCTCTCCCCCTCTTTCTGAGGAAGCACAGAGGGGAGGGCCGAGGGAGCCAGGAGCTATCTGCAAACCCAGCAGCTCCCTGCTAGCAGCTTCTGCCAGGTGCCCATGTGTCTCTGTCCAAGTGCAAGGGGAGGACAGTCCCTGCGTGTAGAGCTGGGTGACAGGCACTGGGCTGGCTTGCGGATTCGGCGTCCAAAGTTGGTGACATTTGGGCCCGAGTGAGGGGCCCTGCCAGTGGCCCACTGCTCTGCACCACAAGTGCCTGGGGCCTCCTGGGGTGCTTGGTGGGAGCCCCACCCTGGGCCTGTGTGCCCACATACTGCGGGTTCTGGGGCTAGCTGAGTCACCAGTTGTGCCCCCTTGAGGGCCCTGAGGGGTCTGGCGCTGCCCTTTCTCCCTCCCCTGCTGGACGCCAGCCCCTCTCTCTGTCAGGGAGCCGGTGGCCCTAGGGACCCCGGAGGTGTTCATCCTGGACGGGGAGGGAGGATTGCTTGTGGGCCAGAAGGTTACAGTGAGCTGTGATCACGCCACTGCGCTCCAGCATGGGGGACAGAGTAAGACTCTGGCTCTTAAGAAAAATAGTTCCCAGTGGCCAAAACTGGAATAAGCAACAAAATGAAATAATACCAGATTATAACCCAAAGTACGAAATAACATCTGTAAGTCAATACTGATACCAATGAGTGGTTTAAGAAATAAATGGAAAAAAAAGAGACAAATCTCCGGTATGGAAGAATTCCAGATACCGTCTGTAGAGTGTGCCCTTGAGGAGGGGGCCCAACCCCCACTCTGCTCGCTTGCAGAGAGGGAGGAAGAAGCAGCTCTGCAGGGAGAGCCCAGCAGGCACGCCAGTGAGTGCCCAGGGCGGCCAGGGGAGTGCAGGCACCTCACCTCTGTCCTCCTCCCAGGCCCATGTCCCGTGTCACCAGGAGGAAACGTCAGACGAACCCAGTACAGGGACATTCTACAGAGCACCTGACCCACCCTCCTGAAACCCAGGGGAGTCTGAGGAACTGTCAAAGCCATGACCAAATGCCACGTGGTGTCCCAGGTGGGGCCCTGAGGCGGGAAACAGCCCTCGGGTCAAACTGAGGATGTGTGGACACCAGCTGATAACAGTGCCTGGCGTGGGGCCCCGACTGTGCAAATGTACCACACTTGCGGACAGGCTGGTGGGGCTCCTGGGACTTTGCTGTCCTCGCCATCTTTCTGCAAATCTAGTGCCATTCTATGCGGTAGAGTTGTGTCGTGTCATGTCCTGTCATGATCCTGTTTCCTTGGCTCATGGGCTGTCCTCTTACAGACTCAAGGATGGAGGGGTGACCAGAGGCTTCTTGGGGCTGTGGTGCAGGGTGCGCTGGGCCCAGTCACATGAATGTTTGGCAGCAGAGGATGGGGAAACTGAGGCACACTCTACAAAGACGTGCATCACAATTCTTAAGATTGGTCTTTAATCCCCAAGTGTGCGGCAGACCTGCAGCCTCCCAGGGGCATGTCAGGGGGTGTACAGGGTGGGGCGTGTTGGGAGGGGGCCAGCAGGGGCTGTGCCAGGGTGTTGCCAGTGGGGACTTACGGGGGAGAATGCCAATTGCTCCCCAGGAGCTCCTCACGTTGAGTGACAGTGCGATCCCCGTGGTGTCGGGGAGCAGAGCCCAGGGAGGTGGCGAGCAGGGAGGGGCTGAGATCACCGGCTCTGTGGTTCAGAACACCAGTCTCCTGAGAATTTCTTGGTTCTCACACTCAGGGTCCAGGTGTCAAACGCATCTCTAGTTTTCTTGCTCACAGAAGCCTTGTTGGTTTGGTCACAGGTGGGGTGACCCCTGTGCTGTGTGTGTCCTGCAGGGCGACTATGACCGGAGCAGGACCAAAGTGGTGCACATGAGCCTGAACCCCACCAGCGTGGCTAGGCAGCGCCTGCACGAGGACCGGGACCAGCTACAGGCAGAGTGCGAGCGGCTGCGAGGGCTGGTTCGTGCCCTGGAGAGAGGAGGCCCCGTCCCAGCTGACCTCGAGGCTGCCACATGTCTGCCATCATCCAAGGAGGTGGCAGGTAGGCCCTTGTCCCCACCCAACATGCAGCAGGCAGGTCAGCTGGGCCTGCTGGGGTGGACTCGGTGTCCGCTGGTCTGTCCTTCATGTGGAGGCAGTATGGTCGCCACGCCTTAGAGGGTTTGTGCTCCCTTGCAGGCAGCCAGCCATGTGGATGGCGTCTTGGTCCCAGGGGCTGCAGAGGAGCATCTTTTCCCTGCAAGGCTGTGCAGACAGGTTTAGTCTTATGAGTCTGCAGGTAGCCGAAATAACTCAGGCATCAGTGAAGAAACAAGCAGCTGAAATCTTCTCAGACCCCCTAAAATAAATTAGTATCATTTATCAGTTTATATGTGGCCCATTAATCACGAGTAAATCCAATACTCCATGAAAACAGGCCATCTTTCACTGGTCTAAGCACACTTCACAAGCCCAGAGAGCCCTTTGCAGCGTTTAGAGGGGAGCGAGGCCAAGCCGGGAGTCGGCGCCCCTTCGCTGTGCCCTCTGGATCTGTAAATCAGAGCGGTGGCCTTCGGATGTGTGGCCTGTCCCCTCCGATGTAGCAAAGTGACACTGGGGTCTGCTCACTCCAAGCCCCAGGGAGTGTGACGGCCACCAAGTCCCGCCCTGGCTGTGCCCACTTTGCAGCTTCAGGGACAGGCAGATCTGTCAACGCAGAGGAACGGGGTCCCATGGGAGCCCAGAGCTGCTGTGCACAGTCTGGACTCCCACATCACACTGCCGCTTGCCCTGGGCCTTGGGTCCTTCCACACAGCCTGGAGCACAGCCCTACGGCGACACTCTTGCTGCCTCAGCCTGAGGGTATTTGCAGGGTCATCTGGGGGGGGTGCTGTGGGCTGCTGTTCTTTTGACACATGCATCTCGATTTTGTTTCTGGGTGTCTTTCTATCTAATGAAGCCCCTTCCCATTTCCTTCCCGTGTGTTTGTCACCGCAGCCGGTAAAGGCTGGGGGGTGTTCCCTGGAGAGCAGAGCTGGAAAGGCTGGACCTTCCAACAGCACCGAGCCCCGCTGACGTGTGGGGTGGATTCTCCTGGTTGTCCCTCTGTCAGAGGGTCTTAGGTGGCACCCTTCCTCCCACCCTCCGTTTGCTTTCTCCAAGGACCTTTGTAGAACACCTGAGGGCTGCATCCCAAAGCCCCCAGGCATAAGGCCTGGTGCATGGCAAGCCTCGGCACCTGGCGTGGTTGTGAGGTCAAGGGCTCTGGGGTCAGCCAGCTATTGTGGAGTGGCCAGCTGTGTCCTCACTCAAGGTGTGACCCTAAAGCTTCAGTGTCTAATAGTACTACAGGGGGTGGTGCCACCAGGCCCCGGCATGGGGGCTGGATGCCGTGGGCACTGAGAACTGATGGCATTTTGTTGTCCTCAGTCTTGTTGCTGGTTCCTGTGAGTGTCATTAGCATGAGGTGGTCTCTGGGCCCCTCCCCCAGCCTCAGCATCCACCTCTGGCAGGTCTCTGTTTTGTCAGTGTCCTTTGTCCTGGGGTTTGCCTGTGACCAACGCGGTATGGAGTCGATGGGACTCTGCGCCCCTCAACATTTTATGGGACAGCATTTGCTTGCACGGTCCTCTCTCTGTGACCCCACATTCGGCTCATGAGCAGTGAGCACGGGGCGTGTGCAAGGCACGCACACCCTCACGTATGCACACCCTTTGCTCCTCACGCCTCTCCCCTCTAGGTTTTAAGAATTAATTTTTCGGGACCTCTTAGCAGGGACTTGTGCTGACCCTTAATAAATCCCATGTCATTTTCTGTAGATCGAAACATCAAGGCACATTAAGAAACATGACAGAACCAGGCCTGGAAGGGCCTTACTTCCTGGGCCGCTCCTCTTCCTTGGGTGAGAAGCAGAAACTGGTGATGCAGAGCAAGGCCCACCAGAGCATAGTCCCCACGCCAGGCTGCTGGGGCCATTGTGTTCTGCTCACCATGCAAGTGGTTCTTGGGCTTCTCAGTTCTCGTCAGCCTCAGCTGCGTGGGCCACAGGCAGCCGCTGGGCAGTCCTGGGCACTGGCTTGTTAGCATAGACAGACCTCCCGATAACCTTCCCGGGGGCTACACGAGGAGGCCTCTCCTGACAGCACGACGGATTATGTCGGCTGCCCTGTGTACTGGCTCGGGGACTCCACACTCAGGTCCAGGCTGCGCAGCAAAGCAGACCATGAGCAGGGGTATGTCCTGCTGGGGGGGCGTGGCTCTGTGGCCAGCTAGCCAGGTGTGTCTGCCCTCTTCCCTAGTAGCCCAGGTGGGAAACAAAAGCCAAGAGTAGGGGCAGGCCTCTCTCGCACAACTTCTGGGTGAGTTGGGAGCAGTCCTGGGCTTCTTCCCAGTTCTTCCTCACCACAAGGGCTGCCTCCGGGTCTCCATGGGGGCTGTGAAGGCCCAAGTCCCTGTGTCCTCCAGCCCTTCTGGCCACGGCTCCTTCTTCTGCCTGTGCTGCTCGTGTGTCCTGGCAAATTTGAGAGCTGAAAATGCAAACTTGGAGCATTTGCAAAACGATTCTTGGAAGGGTCCCTTACCAGCATCTAGTGTAATAGATCAGTCCCTTGATTGTTTGCTCATTTATTTGTTTATTCATCCATCCTGTGGCCCAGGCTCTGTGTTCCATTTTGGGCACATGGGCACTCAGAGTATGACCATGTTTACAGCTGGAAGGTGTTTACAGCTGGAAGAGGTGTTTCTGCATCACGCTGGAGGGGCCTGAGAGGAGGAGTGAGGGCCAAGGTTGCCTGGAAGATGGAAGGGGCATGTACACAGAGGCCCAGGCCAGTCAGGGGCCGAGCCACGGCAGAGCTCAGTAGGGGGTGAGGTGGATGAGAAGTGTCTGGATCAAGGTCCTGATTGGACTTGTGGTCTGCGCCCTCCTGCCCCAGACCCCCAGAAGTAACAGAGAGAAAGTGCAGCAGCAGACTTGGAATCTGGAAAGTAGGTGACAGAGTGGACTCAGCAAACGGAATTCTGAGCTGCAGTGGGTGGAGCCAGACGGGTCTGATTCACACCTTAGCTCTCCCAGGAGCTGGTGGCAACTGACAGCAGGGAGAGGTGTAAACTGCTAAAACATGGGGGATGGAGGATGCTTGGTTGAGAGTTCAGCTGTGAGACAGAGCCCCAAATCTTACCCCTAGCTGTGTGCAGTGGGCAGTTGTCTGTCCTCAGAAAAGGTAAAAAACCAAAAGGCAGCAGTTTATTAAAGTGTGGTCGCAGGCTGGCAGCAGCCTCTCTGGGAACATTTTAGAAATGCAGATTCCAACTTCTGAGCCAGAAGTCCTGGGCTGGGCCCAGCCATCTGCTGACCAGCTCTGCGGGATGCTCAGGTGCTCAGGCAAGTTTGTGAATGGCTGCTCTGGGGAGGGGTTGCAGAGGGTCCTTGGACAGGCCCAGGCCAGGGCGTAAGCCTGGAGTGAGCACAGCGGGTGAGGCAGAGGATGCTGACAGACCCCAAAACGTCCCCTGCCCCAGGACCACTCCATGCACTTCAGAGCACTGGCAGTGGGTGTGGCCTCCAGGCCAGAGGCTCTGACCAGCCCCAGGAGCACTGACATTGCAGGTTCCCAGCGAAACTGCTCAGCCCCATCACTCCGTGGGGAAGCCTCATCCTCCTGCTCAGAGGTTCCTGTGTGCCCTGTGGCGCCCACTCATGACAGCGAGACACCCAGGATTGTCAGACACCTGAAAGAGGAAGAAAAGGCCTCTGAGATGGAAAATATAGATCAAAGAAAACAGTAGAAAAATGCAACTTGAAGGCAGTAGACCGTCAGAGCGAAGAAAACCTCCAAAGAATTGTGTTGTGGATGTCCTCAGAGGTAAGACAGGACGTTTCAACGACACAAGAACAAGATACCTTTAAACAATTCTGAGAACAAAATGAACTTTGAGAAGTTAAAAATATTGAGAGTTAAATGAAAATCTAAATACAAGTTTTATAGCATAAAATTGAGAAAGTTTATTTGAAAGTAGAGCAACAAGAAAATGAGATGGAAGACAGGAGGGAAAAGGTAAGAAAATCAGAGGACCAGTCCAGGGGTCCAGGTCTGAGTACCAGGTGGGCGCTGGGGGAGCAGAAGATGGGGTGTCACAAGTGAGGGGCTCGGAGAGCAGCTCCGGGGTAGGAGGGGCTGACATTCCGCCTCATGGAAGGTCTACAGAAGGCCCTTTCCTCAGATGGAAATGGATCTGTACAAATGTATGTGATCGTGAAACTCGGAATACGGGGACAAAGAGCAGACTGTAAACTTCCAGAGAAGGGAAAAATAGGTCATTTGTCAAAGGACGAGGGTCCGAATCAGTTAATACTCTCAGCAGCAGCCTGGCAATGGGAAGCCCCGGAGCGACACCTTCCCCTTCCCAGCAGAGCGACTGCCACCGAGAGTCCCATGCCCACCCCAACTCCCAGTTGAGTCTGGAGGAAAAATCACATGCATTTTCAGATATCCAAGGTCTTAAAACTTTACCCCCATTACCCTTTCTGGGGAAGCTGGTGGAGGATGTGGCCCAGTAACATGAGGGAGCAAACCAAGAAAGAAGATGCAGTGCAGAACACCGGAGCGCCAGCCTCAGAGGGAGCGAAGGAAGATGCCGGGACAGTGGGCTTGGGGAGCAACCAGCATGGGTTGGAACCAGTCAGAGGGTTCCGGGGCTTCCTCAGACAAAACGTGGGGCATGAGATGTCTCCAGAGGAGACGTGGGCCAGAGCTCTCCTCGCCTGTGTGCCTGGCGTGGGCTGCTGTGGACATTGGTGCCTTTGCTCCAGGGCTGCTGCCCCTGGCTGCACATAGCCTCCTCCTTCTCTATGTGTCAGGCACATTTCTCATGTCTTATGTTTGCCACTCTACAAAAAAAAAGTCAGGAAGCACCTACATAGACAACTAGCACAGAGGTGCGAATGTTAGGAGTGAGTGCATCGAAAACTGGACAGGCAGAAAGGTAAGACATGTATTAGCTCCAGGGAAAACAAAAGTCACGCAAGAAGCAAAAAGTAATCACAGCTTCACCACCCCTAAGTTCTCCCAAGGGCTTTGTCAGTGTGGGCCCAGGGGCTGAGGACGCAGGAGCAGGCAAGCAGTCCCTGCCCTGGGGGCTCCCAGGGTGGCTGCTCTGAAGGTCAGCCAGGAACACCGTGGTGTGACTTTCCTGGCTTCTCTGACAAAGGAATCACAACCCATATGGGACCAGGAGGGTTATTAATTGCAGTTTAATTAGGTAATGCATTAACATTAAAATAATCTAATCCTGTCAGAACAGCATATTGAAGGTGATCAAATTTGTCACTGCCTGCCTGTGGGCACAGCTGATCCTAAAGGTATCTATGGGCGGATGGCGGGCGCTGCACTGCCCTCGCAGGGAGGCCTGGTCTAGTCCCCTGCCGAGCGCTTGGCACCTGGGGCCACAAGGAAGAGACCGGTGATTCTCTTTCCCGGTTTCACTCCTGTGTGCTGCTTTTCTCTGTGTGTAAATGTGCTGCCTCTCCAACTCCAGACTTGTGACTCACACTCTTCCGGCTTCAGCTGGCGCTGTCTCCAGAGGTAGCCTCAGCCAGGGAGAGAGGGGAGGCCCAGAGAGGTGCCCTGATGGCCACTCCTTGAGCCACCAGGCCAAGTGCTGTGGGGAGCTGCCCATGTGCCTGGCAGTACTGAGCTCTCACCTGGTGGAGGTCTGTCTTTAAGCTGTGCCCTGGGGCAGGGCCACCCCTACCAGGCCTCGGTTTGCTCTGGTGCAGAGTGCTGTGATGGCAGCTGAGCAGCTCAAATGAGACGGTGTGCAGGGGCCCAGCTGAGCTGTGCAGTTAGTGGGAGTCGGGGACTTGGGGAGCACATGTGTTTGACAAACCACGTGTGCCAGTCCTGTGCCAGCCCAAGGTACTACCTTGGGTCCTGCCATCTAGGCACTTGCAGTCCAGGTGGGGAAAGACCAAGGTGTGCAGAGTGATCGGGCACGTGGGCGCAATGTCAGGTGCCGCTGGACTCTGCCGGTAGTGTCAGTCAGGAGTGGACTAAAACCAGGCCTCCCTGGGAGGGTACCCTCCTGCCCCTGGGCAGAGCAGCTGGGCACCAAGGAGGAACCTCAGAACCTCAGAGAGGGGTAGAGAAAGGCCCCGGGATGTGACATTGGTCAAGGCCGTGAGCCCCGGCCACTGCTCTTCATCACTCAAGGCCTTGGGGGTGGGGTGCAGTGTCCAGGAACTGGAAAGAAGATAGGCCAGGGGAAGCATCTTGATGGAGCCGCCTAGGGGCTTGCCCTGGGGGTTGCACTCACTCAACAGATGAGGCTAGGGGCTCTGGGCCTTGAGCAAGGCTGCAGAGCCAGGGTGCACGGTGGCTGCTTGGTTTCTGACTGCTGCGGTGAGATGTGCTTATGACACCTGGGTTGGCAGTCCATGCTTGGCCCAACAGCTGGCCTCTGACAACCCCGAGCCTTCTGGGGAGCTGGCAAGGGAGCACCACAGCTTGTCACACTCCTCAGCCTACAGCAGGAGGCGTCCTGCCTGGCCTGTTCTTGACTAGAAGGAGCACCTCGGATGGGCTGGAAGGTCACAGGCGAGTGAGAAAGGAGATCAAGAAGCAGCCTCCCTGGCCTCCCCCACCGTCCACTGCTGTGGCCCTGGGTGAGTTCCCCTGAGATGGGAGCTCTGGCATGTCTTGGGTCTGGGGCCCTCCTGTCCACCTGTCCTCTGTCTAGCAGCCTTATCAATAACGTGTTCACCATCCCAGCTGTTCAGTTGCGTGCCCACAGATGCCCCAGAGGTGGCAGGGCTCCCCTGCCATCCCTCTCCTAACCAAGCAGACTTTGATTAGGGACGGCGCACCCTAGGCCACCTGGTTGCGCACAATTGGAAACGCTCTTTCATTCAGCAGCAAGCAGAGGGAAGAAAGGTTTGCACTGAAGCCTCAGTTCAGAGAGGTGGAAATTCTCTGATGCTTACTTGCTAGCCTGCCGGTGCTCTGCCGGGGAGAGCCTCAGATCTTGCACCCGTGTGGTCAGAGGATGGCTCTGTCAGCAGAGCCAGGAGCTCCAGAGCCCTTCACCCCTGCTGGGAAGGATCACCACCACCCAGCCGCCACTGGACTACTCTTGCATCTTTGTCAGCATCCAGTTGGCCATGTGGGTCTATCTCTGCACCCTCTGTCTGTCCCTTTGCTGACGGCACACGTCTTAACTACTGTAGCTTTATCGCAAGTCTTAAAATCAGTAGCACAATCCCTCCAACTTCATGCAACTTTTTTCAAAATTGTTTGGGCTATTTTAGTTTTGTTATTTTTCCATTTAAATTTTAGATTCACTTTGTCCTTATCTATAAAAATCCTGCTGAGATTTTTGTAGGAATTACATTAAATCTGTAGATGAGGTTAGGGAGAATCCCTGTCTTTATTGCGATGTCTTCCAGTTCACAACATGGCGTGTCTCTCCATTATGTAGGTTTTCTCTGATTTCTTTCATCAGCATTTTGTGATTTTCACCATACACACCCACTCCTTTTTTTGTTAGAGTTGCATATGATTTCATTTTTTTCTTTTTTTAGCTTTAGCTTTAGTTTTTGGAGTTATTGTAAATGTTTGTTTGTTTCTACTGTTTCCTGTTGTTCATTGCTTGTGTGTAGAAATATGACTGATTTGTGTATTGGTTTTGTAACCTGTGACCTTGCTAAACTCACTTATTAGTTCTGGGAGGGTTTTCTTGTTTTTGTTTTCTAATTCTTTGCAAGCCTGTCATCTGTGAATAAGAACTCTTCTGTTTATTCCATGAAAATCTATGTGCCTCATGTTGCATTTTCTTGTGTTAGTGCCCCAAGGCCTTAGTGCGGTGTTGGATAGGATGGGGAGAATTGACGTCTTACTGTCTTACCTCGCTCCTCATCTGGAGGGGAAGCAGCCGGTCTCTGACTGTGAGGTGTGTAGCAGCCGCCGCCCTTTACCAGGCTGAGCGGGTTCCCTTCTGTTCTTAGTCTGCTGAGAGCGTTTATCATGTTGGCTGTTGAATTCTGTCAAATGCTTTCTCGGCATCCATTGATGTGATCCTGTGTTTTTCTTCCTTAGGCTGTCAGTGTGGTTGACAATGTGTCCTTGTTATTTGTGAAATCTTCAATATCAAACCAGCCTTGCATTCTTGGAGTAAACCCCCTGTCATGGGGTATCTTCTTTTTATGCATCGCTGAGTTCAGTTTGTTGATGTCAGTGTGGTTTGAGTATCAACATAATGAATGAAATGAGGTGGAAGTGCCCCTTTCTCCTTTATTTCCTAGAGGAGATTATATAGAATTGTTGCTGTTTACATGTTTTGTAGGATCTGCTGGTGAAACCGTCTGGGCCTAGAAGTTATGGCTGTGGCAGGTTCTCGTGGTTACAGGAAGAGTGGACTCACAGGAACAGTGAGTTCTCTTTCATCTCAGGTGAATTTTAGTAGATTGTGGGGTTTTGTGTGTGTGTGTGTGTGTATGTATGTTTTTGGTTTTTTTTTTTTTTAGGAACTGGTTCATTATATCTGAGTGGTCAAATTTATGAGCAAGGGATTGCTTGTACTATTCCCTTATTAACATTACGGTGTCTGCTGGGTTTGTCTCAACACACCGTCTCACCTTCCTGATAGCACTAGTTGGTGCCTTCACTCTTTTTCCTTTGTCAGCTAGAGATTTGTTAGTTTTGCTAATCTCTCCTGGTTTCAGACCAAGCTCTGGTTTCACTGATATTTTGCTAGTGTTCTGGTTTCAATTTTATTGATTTTTTTATTTTCTTTCATCTGTCTGATTTAGTTATATCTTCCTCTTCTCTTTCTAGCTTACAGTGGAAGGTTAGATTGCATATTTAAGAACTTTCTTGTTTTCTGATGTAAGCATCTACTGCTATAAATTTCCATCTGAGCACTGCTTTAGCTGCATTCCGGGAATTTTGATATGTTACGTTTTTGTGTTAAGTTCAAAATATTTTCAAATTTTCATTAAGATGTGCTGTGGTTTGAACATGGCCCCCCAAAATTCATGCATTGGAAACTTAATCCCCAATGTGACAGAATTGAGAGGTGCTTAGGTCATGAGGGCTCCGCCTTCATGAGGGATTGATGCCATTATAAAAAGGTTCTATGGCAGGGGGAGGGGGTCTGTCTCTGCCCTCCAGCCTTCCACCATGTGATGATGTAACAAAGAGGCCCTCACCAGGTGCTGGTGCCCCAGTCTCAGACCTCCCAGCCTCCAGATCTGCGGGCCAGTAAATCACTGTTCAGTGTGAATTACCAGTCTCAGGTATTCCATGATGGCAGCACAAACAGGCTAAGACAAGATGCTGTGACCTTACTTATCTACTTCTCTATTTATTAGACACAGGATTTATTAGACATAGGGTCCCCCGCTGTCTCCCAGGCTGGAGTCCAGGGGTGTCATCACAGCTCACTGCAGCCTTGATTTCCTGGGCTCAAGCGATCCTTCCACCTCAGGCTCCTGAGTAGCAGGGACTCTAGGTACGCACCACCATACCCGGTTATTTTTATTTTTTATAGAGACAAGGTCTTGATATATTGCCCAGACTGGTCTCAAACTCCTGGCTTCAAGCAATCCTCCTGCCACAGCCTCCCAAAGTGCTAGGATTACAGGCGTGAGCCACCACACCCAATCCATACATACTTAGAATTATGTTTTTTAATGTCAGAGTATCTTTGCTGGATTTTTTAGGTAACTTCTGTTACTGATTTCTTGTATAATTCTGTTATGTTGAGGGAACATGCTTCGTATGATTCAGTTTGTTTTTAATTTAAGATGTTTGATAGCCAAGAATTTGAGCTACTTGAAATGTTCCGTGTGCACCTGATAGGAATGTGTATTCTGCCTTTAAATAGGTGTGTTGAGACCATTAATGTAAGTTTTTATACATTTAGATTTAGGGCCACCATTTTATGATCAGTTTCCTTCTTGTCCTGTTTTTTGTTCCCTTGTTTCCTCTTTCCTCTTTTCTGATTATTTGAACTTTTTTAATATTCCATTTTGATGTATCTGTGTTTACTCAACTTTTCACAGCACACCTAGAATAATATTTTATCACTTCTGGTGGAACATCAGGGTCTTACTATGTAGGTTCTCCAGCCTCCCTTCATGCGATAGTAGTCGTGTGAATTTACTCCATATACACTGAACATCCCATCAAGAAATGTTGCAATTCCTATTCTTAACTGTCATCTTACTTTAAAAAACAGAAGACAAGCAGTTCATAGTTTTACCTAAATGTTTAGCCATCCCGTTGTTCTTCCTTCATTCCCTCTGGGCCTGTTTCCCTCCTGCCGGTGCTCCCTGCTCGTCTCTCAGAGCCAGTGGCTGGGTGGCTGCTCTCTTTCTTGTTCACCTGGCAGGGCCTTCACTGTGCCCTCTTGCTTGGGGGTGTCTTTGCCGGATGTGGGATTCTGGGTCAGCAGTTCTTGTTTTTAAAGCTTTTAAAAATCAACATTGTTTTCCTGTCCCTGGCCTCTGGTTTCTGATGAGTAATCTGCAGTCATTCATGTAATTTCCCCTCCATGTAAAAGGCAGAAATTTTCTGACACTTCAAGTATAATGATATTTGTAAGTTAACGTACAGGATGGGAAGAAATCATGCAAACACATTATCTGATGGCTGCCAGCATGTGCAGGTATAATGGATGTGACAATTGTAGCATAAAGGGACTCATGTGGTGACATGATTTCTGCATTCCAATTTAAGTGGGAAAATATTATTTCTCAGTAGAGTGGGAAAAGTTGAATCTATATTCTTTCTTTTTTTTTATTAGCAGCTCAGGAGCAGATCTCTTTTTTTTAATTTGAAAAATTTTAAGGGGGTGCAAATATTTTTGTTACCTGGTTGCCTTTTACAATGCTTAAGTCGGGGCTGTTAGTGTGCCCATCAGCCCAAATAGTGTTCATCATACCTATAGGTAGATTTTTACCCCTTTCTCCTCCCCTGAATCTGTATTTTCTAATCACTTCTTGGAGCATCTGAATAGTCTGCTTGATATTTCTAACATCTCTGGCATCTTGGGAGTGGCACCTGTCAGTTGGGTTTTCCCAGCAGGCTTGTTTCCTTGGTTCTTCACATGCTGCGTAATGTTAGATTGTGTTCTGGACATTCTGAATATCACATTGAGAGATTCTAGGTCTTAAGTTACATGGAGACTGTTAATTTCTGTTGGTTTCAGCAGTCCGCCAAGGTGGGTTCAGTATGCCAGTCCCTGGTGGCAGTTCAATTTCAAGGTCTTTGCTGAGCTTTTCAGCTCATCTCATGTGATCTCCATTGGCCACTGTGGGTCCTAAGCAGTGGTCCAGCCTGTAGTCCAGTTCTCAGAGCCCCTGGTGTACTGCTTAGGATCAGATCCCCACATGCTCAGCTCAGAGAACAGCCTCCAAAGTTCCTCTCCATGAGCTCCCTACACTTTTCAGATCCCCGAGGGTCCCCTTCATAGACCCCTGGCCACAGAGCCACGCTCAGCCTGCCCTGTTGTGCTGCACAGCTCCCAGCCCCGCAGACCAGTTGGGGAGCAGCCTGCATGCTCCGGTCAGAGGGAAGGGTCCACTCTCTAGGGCTGTGGGCATCCATCTGGATACAGCTGCACCTCTGCCGGAATGGAAGAGGGTGGAAAACGAAAGAAAAATGGGATTTCTCCCACTGGCTTCTCACGCTAGAAAGCAAGGGCTTCTTTTGACACCTGTCTACGTCCTGTGCTCACTCCAGGTTTTAGATACCCTCAAGTCCAGGCTGGGTAGCACCGGGGCCAAACAGACACCTAACAGCAGAAAACCCCAGAAAGTGCAAACCACAAACTACAGAACTCACACAAAATGAAATCGATCATCTGACTAATCCTATAAGTTAGGATTCTGTAAATTGAATTCTATTCTATAAATTGAATCCATAGTGAAAGAGCTTCCAAAAAAGAAATCTCCAGGCCCAAATGGTTCACTGGCGAATTCTACTAAGCACTTAGAGAAAAATTAGAACCAGTTCTACAAAACTCTTGAGAAACATAGATGAGGGAGCACCTTCCAATACATTTTATGAAGCAAGTATGTACCCTAATTTCAAAACCAGTGATAAGACCAAAAGAGAAAACCACAGGAATTATGAATTTATTCCAGGAATGCAAGGCTGGTTTAGTGGTAAGCATCGGTTAGTGTGATCCACCATTTGAACAGGCGAGAGAGGAAAACCACGTGACCAATCAACTGATGTGGGAGAATCCAACATGCCCATGATGAAAACTCTTAGCAAACCAGGAAAAGATGGGAACTTTCACAACTTGATGAAGATCAACTACAAAATCCTTGCAGTTGGCGTCAGACCTAGCGCGCAAGACTAGAAATGCTTCCTCCCAAAGTCAGAAATAGGGTGAAGGTTCGCTCTCACCACTTTGGTGCACACACCAGGAGTCCCAGGCAGACGGGGAGGTAGGGGAGGAACAAAGGCTCCCAGACTGCAAGGGAGGGATCACAGCTTTTCCTCTTTGCAGACTGTGTCGAAAATCACAAGAAATAAAAGCTAGTGAAGTGAGTTCACCAATGATTTTGTGTGTTGATCTTATATTCTACAGCCTTGCTGAACTCACTTTATAAGAGGTGTGTGTGTAGTTTTCTATATAAATATTACATACTAGCAGTGAACATGTGGAATTTGAAATTAAAAACATACCATTTTAGTACACTCCCCTAAAAATGAAATTTATAGGTATAAATCTAGCAAACTGTATGCTGACAACTACAAAACGCTAAGGCAAGAACTCAGAGATCTAAGTAAATGGAGGGACATGCTGTGTCCATGGACTGGAGGATCAAGCGTAGTCTGGTCGCCAGTTCTGCCCAGGCTGAGCCGTGCACTCAGTGCAGTGAGGAGCAGCAGCGCTGAGTGGCACCTGTCGTCCTGGCTTCCTTCCTCCCTCCCTGCAGCCTTTTCCTGGGCAGGTCTCCGTGGGCCGCCGCCCGCACTCTCTCCCACGTTCCTGCTGCTTCAGCAAAAGGGTTGAGTTTGTTTCTTCATTTTCCCCAGAAATGGAGCCCCTCAGCCCATCTCTCATCTATTCAGTCCATTACTTTTAAGTTTAGAAAGTTTTTTAGTGATGTCATAAATAAGTCTATTTTCTTCTGGACTTTTTTGGGCTTATTTTTTATATTTAAAGATTTAATCTACTTGGAACTTATTTTGGTATATGATGGAAGGTCAAGATCTAAATTGATCTTTTTCCAGATCACCGAATAGTTTGCCCTACTACTGTTTATCAGATAACCCTCCCTTCCCCATGGAGTTGTAACGTATCTTTATCTTTATTAAATTCTTAGGCAAAGTAAGATCTGTGTTGATATCTTTGGGGTTTTTTTAATTTCATTTATCTGTACTGTATTTTCAGTAATTATAACTGTGAAATACGTTTTAATATTTGGTGTAGAACAAGGCGTTACTCTTTTTTTAACTTAAACATTTTCTTACCTGTTTATTATTCTAAGTGAATTTTAGAATTACTTTGTCAAGTTCAACAAAAAGCTATTGAGGTTTTAGTTTTTACTGAAGTTATACTAAATTTATAAGTTAATTTGGTAGAATTTTCTGCTTTGCAGAATCCATTTCTGCACAGGGAAGGGGACCCGCAGGCCAGCTTCCCAGGCCCTCACAGAGGCCACTTCCCAGGATGCGGGGAGCTCTGGCGTCCCCTCTGCGGTTTTGATCCTGGAGGATGCTCTCACCTGGCCCAGGTGAGCCGCCTTCTGCTGGGTGTGGGCTCCTAGGGCAGCTGCTGCTGTGCCAGCTCTCAAACCACCTGCCGTCCCCCTCCCACCTTCTCTTTTGGTTGCCTCTTGCATCACTTCCAGGGCTGAGTTAAATTAGCAGGAGGAGCAAAGGAAAGCGTCTGTGCCATCCTGTCCGGACTGGACACCCCTTGAATCTATTTTTTTTAATCAAAGAAAAATTAGGGCTCTTTTTCTACTGGCTTTTAAAAAATGATACATCATATTTATACATATTTATGGGATCCATGTGATATTTTGTTACATGCATAGAATGTGGAATGATCATGTCAGTATTTAGGGTGTCCATCACCTTGTTTTTATCATTCCTATGTGTTTAGAACTTTGCAAGTCCTTTCTTCAAGCTATTTTGAAATATGAAACACATTGTTGTCAGCTGATGTAGTCAGAACCTTAGATCTGTTCCTCCTGCCTAACAGCGTTTGTGCCTACTTGCCGGCGTCTCTCGCCCACCACACCCTTCCTGGCCACTGGTGGCCGTTCTTCTGCCCCTTCCTCCGAGAGATCAGCTCCTCCAGCTCCCACACTTGAGCGAGAGCGTGCGGCGTTTGTCTCTGTGTTTTAACTGTTCCCTCAGTGACTCTGATCTGAGGTCAGGTTGAGATTCCTGGGTCCACCACCATGAGGCCATCGGTCAGTGTTTGTCCTCCCTCCTGGCTTCGGCCACCAAGGGCACCCTATCTCCCACTCCACCCTCACGGTGTCACAGTTCCACCTGTGGACATGACGCCACTAGCCGTGCAGATTGGTCAGGGTTCTCCAGAGAAACAGAATGGATAGGATGTGTGTGTACACGCCTACACACATGTGTACACATACTCACTTGGCTCATGTGATTATAGGGCAGGCCAGTTCTAAGATCTACGAAGTGAATCGGAAGCTGGAGGGCATGTGCCGGGGAGGGCCCCGTACCCACAGCGCCTCTGACTCTGGCCTGCTGTGTGCCGGCCTCTGGGGACTGCTGTGTCGCTGGCGCTAGCTCAGCCCTGGCCCTTGATGAACATGTGGGTGAGGCTGACTCGTGCTCCCCCTGGTCCCTGGGGTACCTCCCAGAGTCATCTTCATAAAGTTTTTGTTTATTTAAGTTAATTTCCAGTTCCAAAGGAAAGGGCTGCTTAGGCAGGTGAAGGGAGGGCTGCCTGCTCTCAGATCAGCTGCCCTGGTTGTGTTAGTGCCCGGAGCCTGCGCATGGGGAGGTTTGGAATCGAGCAGCGCACACTCCTGGGGGTCCCCAGGATGCGGTAACCTCAAACCCCAGGCCGCTATGAAGGCTGTCCTCTGAGCCAGGCCCTGTGCCTGCCTGTGATGTGCACTGTGACAGTAACAGTGACGGCTGCTGTCACCAGCAGCCTGACTGGTGGAAGCCAGGCCAGGATTGTGGGCAGAGAAATGACACTGGCTCCACAGTGAGCCCTGCTCCCTGCAGGCTGTGCCCTTGTCCAGTAGTTCCACAAGTGATGGCACAGGCAGGAGCCCAGACCCCGTGGGAAGACCCTGCAAGCCGAGGGCTCACTTGCCTCCAGCACACTGGCCTGGGAGCAGCTGAGGCTGGGCAGCAGTGTGGGGCGTCCCCTGGTGGCCCCAGGTTAGAAGGATTGCATAGAGGTCCTGCTCCCCTGTAGCAACTGGGTGGCCTGGGCAGGGCACTTCCCTCTCTGAGCCTCAGCTTCCCTGTCTGTGAAATGGGGCAGTGAGCTCAGGCCCCTGGGGCAGCTGTGAGGGTCTGGTTACCGGGAGTGAGTGGTGGGCAGACGATGTCTGCACAGGCTCTGGAGAATGAATGGTGGCAGGGAGTCATCGTCCTTGCTGGGAGAGTCCAGGCTGTGGGCCCCTGGGCCTGAGGGAGATGCCCTGCTGGCGGGGCTGCCCACAACCGCTGGCAGAGACAGGCCTTTATGGACCCTTCATTTTCTCCAGAGACAGGCTGGGGTTAAAGGTTCAGACTCAACAGAGCTGGTGCCCAGTGTCCATGTTTGTACCCTGTGAGGTACCTGGTGTCCCTGTGGGCAGGGCAGGGGAAAGGACCCCTCGAGGTCAGTCGGCCGCTGGGTGCCGGGGCCAGGAGCATCCAGGGCTTCCGGTGCCCTCGGGCTGGGAATTTCAGAGCCAGGCCCAGGCACAGGCTCTGCCCCTTCGCTGCTCCCAGACAATGGGCTTTGTTGAGGACTGGCTGGTGCTTTAATTACCGCTATCCTAGCCTGTTCTCACTCTACACTGTTTGTTTATTCTTGGTGTCAGGTAATAAAGGGCAACACCATCAATTAGGTGTGTAATTGGAGTTGTAAAGAAATCATGTGATTTAATCACAGGGTTTGCAGGCAGAGCGGGGCAGAGGAAGGAGTGCCCCCAGCTGGCTCCTGCTGCCGTGCTCGGCTCTGCCCCGCCAGCTGCCTGTGAACAGATCTTCCCTGGTCATGGTGCCCACTATGTTCTGGACCTGGCCTGGGCCTCAGGGCTCTCAGACCACTGCAGGGACAGACCCTGAAGTGCCATCCACCAAGAGGTGTGATTTTTGTTGAACACTGAAAAAATGCCCGGGGAGCACAGAGGTGGGAGTTGAAGGACTGACTCAAAGATGTGATAGGGAACTGGTTTCTAAAGCACCAATAGGAAGTCAGCCAAGGTGTGGGATGAGGATTTGCTGCTGGGCTGGCAACCCAGGTCTGGGATGCAGGTGGGCATGGCTCTGGCTGGGACAGTGGCCAGGTTGGCGAGGTCCTCTCAGCCCAGCTTTCAGGCTGCGGTGAGCCACCATTGGCATCTGGGCTCCACCTGATGGCTCTGTAGAGCCGTGGAAGGCGACTCTGCTGCAGAGTAGGGACGGTGGTGGCAGGGCTGGTCAGGGCGTGGCTGTAGACAAGATTGGGGAGGTTGGCAGAGGTGGAGGGGCCGGTCTGTGAGGTGAAGTTGTGATGTGTGGGCCTAGAATTTGGGTTGCAGGGTCGCAGCACTGGCTGGGCCCCTTCCCACCCCCGGTCTGCTGGGCTCGACCCGAAGGCTGCACCGCAGGGTGGGGCCCAATACACTCCAGGGCCCAGACCTCCATCCCATGCCCCAGCCCTTCTCTCCACTGCTCCGGGGACTTTGTCATCCTCAGGAGCCAGAGTGGGGGTCAGAGTGTTCCTGGCATAGTCGGGCACCTCGCCCTCCTGGCTGGGTTTGGCAGAAGTGGCCCAGACTGCCCTCCTCCTCTCGGCTGGGCACCATCCAGCGACGCAGTGTCCTCAGGCATATCAGGGCTCGGCTGCTGCCCCTCCAGCTCCCCATCCAGAGCAAGGCATGCTGCTTCTGGGGTCAGAGCCCAGCTTTCTCCTGCCCCCGTGATCCTACCCAGGTCTGTGTCGCATGCACTGCCTGCCAGCCATAGAGACTGTGGAGTGACCACCTCACGGACACCATCCCACCATCCCACCGCCTCATTTTCCTTTCCTTTCCTTTCTGGCATGTCTGTGAACTTTGCCGGCTCTCAAGCCAGGCACCCAGTCAGGGCTTTCCTACAGCTTCATTTACACCCCTGGTGAAAGTGGGAGCCCCTTAGTGCCTGACACGAAGCACCCACAGCTGGGCCCTAATCCCAACCCAGCCCCACAGCCGCGGTCCCTTCCACGCTGGCCGTGGGAGTGTGCGCATGCAGGCAGCTGGGGAGGTTAAAGGCGCAGCTGGGCACGCTCAGCCATCTCGAGGGCAAGTGAGCCCTTCAGCTGGGGCTGCGCAGGTTCCCTGTGGTGAGAGGAGAACTCAGTCACCAAGGCCTAACTTGGGCCATACAGCTAAGACATCTTCCTTATGTCCTCCTCCCTGGAAGTGTCACTGGCCTGCCCCCACCTGCCTCTGGGGCTGTCACAAGGCTTCTGTCCACCTGGACAGGAAGATGCCATTTAGCCTGCAGAACCCTCAGCCTGTGTCACAGGTGGCCTGCACCTCGTGAGGTGGGGCAGCCAGGCTGGGAAGCCCATGCCTTGTCTGTGGAGGGCTGGGGTGGGCTCTGGGCTGCCCCTGTTGGTCTATCCAAACCTAGTGTGCCCAGCATGTGGTCCTGAGCACCGCCTAGGCACTGATCCCATGGGCACTTGGACAGCACAGCGAGGAAGGTTTCTGTACATGCCTGGGGCGGTTGGGTAGGGAGGGCACGTGGGCGCCTGGTAAAGGGACTGGCCCCTCGTGTTCACATGCTGACCCAAGCCATTGCAAGGAGACCAGGTGAGGGGAGCTGGCTCTGCCTCTGCCCCAGGGAGGCTGTGGCAATCTAGGTTGGTCAAGTGAGACAGGGCCCCGGGGCTGCATCAGCAGAAGGGCAGGAAAGGATTCCACTAAAACTGACCCTAGGGGCCGTTCCAGGGCTGGGCTAGCAGGACATATGCTGGCCAGGAGTCCGGAGTGCAAATCCCGCCACTCTGCTGGAGTGTGCCATGTAACCTCACACGTGCACTGGGAGAGCCACTGGCCTTGTCACAGGATGGGGGTTCAGGGGTAATGGGGTCCAGTGCCGACTCAGGTGATGTGAGGTCCTGGGGTAAGATTGTCTGTCAGACACCTGCACTTGGCTGTCTCTTAGACATGTGGGATTACCATGTTCAGGAACTGAACTTGTAATTTTCCCCCTTTTAAGTGTATAATTCACTGATTTTTAATGAATACTCAGTGTTTGCAACCATTCTTGCATTCTTACTTTAGATCATTTCCTCTCCAGAAAAGTCCCTTCTTGACTGCTCTCTTGCAGTCAGTCTGTTGCCAGCACGGCCCAGGCACTCGGTAATCTTTTGTCCCCGTCCATTTTCCTTCTCTGGGCATTTTGTGTAAGTGGAGTCTTAGTGCAGTTGGGCCTTCGTCTCTGGCTCTTCCACTATGCTGAACGTCGTCGAGGTTCATCCGTGTCGTAGCATGTGTCGGTGCCCCTTTACTTGTGTTGCTGACTAATACTCCACTGTGTGGATGGAACACATTCACTCTTCCTTGGATGGGCATTGGGGATGTTTCCAGTTTGGGGCCATTATGGACAATGCTACTGTGAACATTTCTGTACGAGTTTTTGTGTGGACGTGTGTGTTCATTTCTCAGGTAGGAGTGGAATTTGGGTTACATGGTAAATTTATGTTGAACTTTGAAGAAACTGCCTGATTGTTTTCCTGAGCGGCCGCACTATTTTGCATTTCCCACATGGGTGTTCCTGGTGCTGCACATTCTTCCTGGCATTTGTCATCATCTGTCTTTCTGAGTGTGGCCGTTCCAGCGGGTGCAAAGTGGTGTCACTTGGTGGCATCTCCCTAATGGCTGGTGATGTTGAGCACATTTTGCTTGCTTATCGGCCAGTCATATATCTTCTTCAGTGAAATGTCTACTTAAATCTTTGCCCATTTTTTAATTGGATTGTTTGTCTTCTAATCATTTTCTTAATGCTTTCTTTTGGTAAGCCAAGTTTTTAATTTTGATGAAGTCTAATTTATCTGCTTTCCCTTCTGTAGTTAGTGCTTTGTCCCAGGAACCCTTTGCTTACCGCATGGTCGCATCTCCTGTTCTTCAGAAGCCTTTACACTGCAACGACGATCCTTTCCAACCAAGTTGTGTACAAGGTTTCAAGAAGCAGCCCTGTCTCATCCATCTCCCTTTAGGTGTGTGGTTGGTCCGGCAGCACCAGCGAAAAGACCCTTCCCCACCACATTGCTCGTACCCCCGTCCCACGGGTTAGCCGATGGCTGCTTGGCCTGGTCTTTCTGTGCTGCTGAGGCCTCTCATGTCTCTGCGCCAGTACTGTGTGGTCTCAGTAGCCAACACTGTCCTCATCATGAGGCCTGGAGCTGGGCAGCACGAGTCCCGCACGGAATGGGTCTGCCGGGGGCTTCCTGGCCTTTTCCTGAGCAGCCTGAGAGCTCTCCTGCCTCTGGACCTGGGCCCTCGCCGTGTCCTCTCCCTGCAGCGCTGTCCCTGCAGGCACAGGCCTCCTTCTCTCACCCCTTCATGTCAGCTCAAGGGACCCCTTCCCAGGAGATGCCACCAGGACTGGCCTGCTCAGAGGGCAACCCTGCCACCTGCCTGGCACCCGCTCCCTCCCTGCTCCTCCGGGTCTCTGTGGTGCTCTGCCTCTTTCGCTTACTTTATTTTTTGTCTCTTCCACTGGTTGGAATATACCTTCCCTTAGAGCAGGTACTTTATCTGTTTGTCCACACTATGTCCTCAGAGTCTGGAATGATGCAGGCGTGTAGTACACTGAATCCTATTTGTTGAGTGACTAAGTGACTGACTGTGGACCAGGCCTGCTCACCGAGAGGCCGTGGGCAGTGCTGCTGCTATGGATAGGCAGGAAGTGCTCTGCTCCAAAAATCCTCTAGCTTTGTTTGTCCTTAGATAAGCCACCATGGTAGTTTCTTACTGCTGCTGTAACACATCACCACAAAGGTGGTGACTTAAAACAACACAAACACATTGTCTTATACTTCTGGGGGGCACAGGTGTCAGCAGGGCTGGTTCCTCCTGGAAGTTCTGGAGAAGAGTCCCTTTCCTGCCTTCGCCCGTCCTAGAGGCCGGCGCAGCAACTTTCCTGCCTCCTCTGCACCTCTGAGGACCCTTGAGAGTGCGTCCAGCCTGCCGGACAGTCCAGGCAAACTGCCATCTCAAGCTCCTTGCATGAGGAGCCATGTGAGGTTCTGGGGTCAGGGAGTGGATGCCACCTCCTGGCTCACCAGTTGGTGCGATTATTTCCTCCTACTGACTATCAGGTCCTCAGGCCTCGAGCCAGCCCTGGCGAGGTTGCCGGGTGGGGGCTGGGAAAGCCAGGCCAAGCTGCATCGCAGCACCGAGAGCAGCCAGTTGTGGGGTGCAGGCTGCAGGCCCTGAACGTGCTGCCACAGGGCAGGAGGAGCAGTAGGGGGGCCCTGCTGTGGGGCTGGGGACAAGACCCCAGGAGCATTTTTCTGCTCTGGTTGCTCTGCTATGACGTTGGGCGTGTTGCTGCTCCAGTCTGGTCAGGCAGGGATCTCTGAGCAGAGCCTAGGAGGAGGGGTAGGCCTGGCTGCATCCCTGATGTTTTCTCCAGAATTCTGTGCCGTGGGGAGCATGGTCTGTGTGGTGTGGTCCAGCAGGAAGCCTCGCCTCTGCTCCTTGTTGCAGTCTTCAGACGGCCTGGACCCCAGCCCCACGGCTGCCCTGCTCAGGCTGTGTGTCCTTGGACTAGTCCCTTCCCCTCTCTGAACCTCAACTTTGTTCTCGGGACCCCTGTCTGAGCAGTTGTAAATTATGCAGCAGGCTCAGGAGTGTCAGCCTGGGGCTCCCCCTCCCTTCGACCCCCCAGAACCAGAGTACCCTCGGAGGTCCCCGGCTGCCAACCCCCACGCAGACCCCCGGGTTGCCAGGGCATCACCGGCCTGGGGAGCAGGAGGGCCTTATTGTTATTTTTCACTAAAGGTAAAGTGTTTATCACCTCGGAGATCCTTGGCATAGCCAGCTCCCTTCTCCAGATGTATCTGTGCGTGTCTGCATGTCCCCCTCACAGCAGGGCACGTCTGGGTGTCCCATCATGGTGGGGTGTGTCTGCTCCGGACCCTCCACACCACAGCCATTTCTTCAGGGAGCTGCTCTCCAGTCTGGCACAGGTCCTTTCTGTCTTGTTCAGCCTGGGGCGAGCCAGCAGGGTCCTCCTCGCTCAGGAGTCTCCTCTGTCCCCAGAGCCTGCTGTGACTGCCCCCGACCTGTCCCCCTGAGCCTTTCTCTCCTTCCAGAGCCTTCTCTGGGCTGCTGAGCAGTTCTGTGGCCCTCTTCATCTTGCGCTACCTGAAGAACTGGCTGCATTTTGAATCCGAGGTCCTGCTGCGTGCGTGCACAGACCATAATCGACTGCCACGTCTCAGAAGGGAGGAAGCAAGAGAGAAGATTTAAGGCTCTTGTCTTGCTGAAAGCAGACAGATTGACTTGAAAATGACTCAGTCAATAAAAGATGAGCTCTGAAAAGGCTTCCCCTTCTCAAAGGGAGGCCGCCTTCCGGGGAGCTGGTTTCTGTAGGCCCACTGTCGGAAATTAATAATGCACGAGACACGCAGGACGGATTGAGAGCGCTCCGGCCTCAACAAACCCGGCTCCCATTCGGCAGGCATGACGTGTCTCAGGCCTCGCCGCTTCTGTCCGCAGCTGGATCAAAGCTGCTCTCCTGCCAGGGGCTACAGGCCGCTGCCTCTTCCACAGGCCACCTGCTGGGCATGTTCCTGTAAGGAAGCTTCTGGGAACTTGGATCGGGCAGCTGTGTTCTCTGGTTTACGTCTTGGGGCTTTGCAGTAGGATGTTGGCATGTGCACTGCGCTGCTCTGGAGTGTTTCTGGCAGGAGGCGTGTGTGCTGCAGTGGACTCCTGGGTGTCAGTGCGTGAGACTGGGTCCACATGCAACCTGTGGGTTTTACGGCAATGGACCTGAGGGGCCACTGAGGACCCCCGCTGGCTCAGCCCACTCCCCCAGAGGTATTGATGTGTGTGTCTAGAAACAGGTTCCTGGCCCTCCTTCCAGTCCCTTACTGGCAGGGACGGGCGAGAGGCATCCTGTGGCCGACCCGGTGGGGGGGCGGTGGTGACAGTGCACAAGAGAGTTGCTACCTCTCGAGCCTCCGAGTTGCCAGCAGCCCCCATGTGAGGTGACCCTGGAATCAGCTGCGGGGCAGGAGAGTGCTGCTGAGACCTGGGGTGACCTGCAGAGCTGCCATCCCCTCAAAGCTGCCACGAAGGCTGTCCGCCAGCTGTTTCCACCCAGTCCCTGAACTCCCAGAGAGCTGCCTGGCAGGGGTCTCAGGCAGGAGTGGGTCCAGCCTGCTCGTGGCAGCCCCAGTGGCTCTGCTGCCCCAACATTGCCATTGAGGAGCGCGTGCAGACCAGGAGACTGTGGGCCCAGGTGGCAAGAGGGGAGCCAGGAGGGCTCCTGCCTGGCCATGCCCTGACCCCCCCACCTCCTCCCACGGCTCCTCCCCCAGTTTTCTCAGTTCATATCCCAGAAAAGCGATGGTGTTAGGTTCAGCTCTCAGACTAGCGGTGCTTCAACCGATGTCTACTCCTCGTCCAGGTGACTGGGGCCAGCCAGGCATTCTCCCTCTCTAGTGCCCAGCAGTGTCCCACCCACCACCTGGACTGGCGCCTGCCCAGTGTCTTCCTCTTTACACTTCCGGGTTAGCAGAAGACTTCTTCCTGCTGTGCCCACAGCCTGCACTCCTGGAGACCTCCAGACTCGGCACAGTCTGCTTCAGGCTGCAAGGCTCCCAGCAGGTTTCCAAGAAGAGCTTGAATGCAGCCTGCACACCCACCCTGTCGGCGCACCAACTACCAGCACCTTCTGCTCAGCAGGCGGGTTTCCGAGGTGCCGTGTGCGGGCGGGATTGGACAGTTCAGGCCCAGCCCTGCCTTCAGGGAGCCCACGATGGGGAAGGAGGCGCCCCTGCACAGGCGGCCGCATCAGGGGAGGCTTATGCACGCGCCAGAGGTGCAGACCTGTCCATTGGGGGGAGGCACCTGGAGGTGACATCAGAGCTTGGTCTTTCAGAATTTTGCTGTTGAGCATTGTCCCCTGGCAGGAGGCAAAAGGGCACTGCAAGTTGTGGCAGTGGGAATGAAAACTGTGCATCCCGAGAGTATGTGTATGGCGTCCAAGAAGGCACCGTGGATTAGCAGTCACTGAGACAGTGTGTGGAGGGCTTCGAAGGATGCCGCCAGGCAGCAGCGCTCCCCTTGCTGAAGGCCTGGCCATGCCCTCAAGTGCTGGGTTTTGCCCTGAAAGGAAGGAGGACCCCCTGGGGCCTTCTGAGGAGGAGAAAGAGGAACAATGATTAGAACATGGACTCTGGCAGAGAAAGACCCTAATCAGAGAAGGACTGGTTGGGGGAGCGTGAAGACCCCCCTGTTTTCTGATTCAAGAGGTACAGGGGACGGATGGGAGCAGCAGCCACTGGAGAGGGGCTGCAGAGTCTCGGGAAAGAGGGATGGGCCAGGGAGCCCCAAGTTTGAGGTTGCAGGTGGATAACTCTCACTTGCACATGGTGGGAAATGTGAGTTTGGTAGTTAGGACTTGGGGCGCACTGGGGTTACGGGACCTAACAGCGCATCAAGGTGGTGGGAGCTTTCGGTTGAGGTCACCTGGAAGAACTGGTATGCCCAGACAGGGTGAGAAGAAAGGCCCTGCAGGGCCAGTGCCTGGTCACGGCAAGGCAAAGGCGGCCCTGCCAGAGCTCGAGTGCAACCCTGGTTCAGCTTGTCTTTTTGAGCCAAGATATGTCCCAGTCACTGCCCAGCTCTCAGACTGGCTGTGCTTTGGCCGATGCCTGCTCCTCATGGGACTGTGGACAGTTTGCTCCCAACTTCTCTGATCTTGTTTCTCTACCGTACGATAGAGATAGAGTGACACTTGATAGGGAGGTCGCCAGGCCGAGACGGGTCAGTGCACAGATGTCGTCTATTCATTCACTGGACACACGTGCACTCGGTGCCCATGCGTAGCCAGGCCTCTCTCTCATGGAGTGTGTTGGAGGTGGAAGAGACACCTGGTAAACCAGTAAACAGGTCAATGACTGAAACAAATAAGATGGCAGTGAGTTCTCTGAGGATGACTAAGCGTGGGGTTCCCAGAGGACCCCTTCAGGTGGATGGTTCTGGGAGGCTTTTCTGAGCCTTTCTGCATCCCTGACGTTTTCTGAGCCGAGGCCTGAGTGACCGATGGCGGCAGCCACTCAGACCGCTGGGGCAGCACCCGAGGTGGGTGTGTGAAGGGATTCCCCCATGACGGTGCTGGTGCTGCACAGGCAGCCATTGGGCTGTGCCAAGCAGTCTGTGTGACCCAGCACTCCCTGAGGCCCTGCTGGGGTGTCGGCCCATCTGCTCATGGCTGGGGGGGGGCATTGAGCCCAACCTTCCATGGGCCTGTCTCTGCATCCACCAAGCAGGTGCAATGTCCCCCCACATGTGCAGGATGTCCCGAGCATGGCAGACACAGGGGCCTCCAGCCCTCCTTCTGCCAAGGCTCAACTGGTCCTCTGTTTCCGAAAGAGCCAGTGGGGTTGTGAGCCTGGCGCCTGTGGGGCCGTCCTTTGGGGCTTCAGCTGCTCTCTGTTCTTGGTGGTGGGGGAAGACTCTTCCTGTGAATATGATATCAGCGCCTGCTTGTCACCCCAGGACTCTCCCACCCCATAATCTGGTGGGCTGTAATTGCTGGTGTCTTTTCAGATCATTTTTGTGCAAGGTGACAAGCTGCTTGCTGGAGTGAGCCGTTAATCACACAGAGATGCCCCGTTTGAAAGCCGCACGGGGCTCACCCGGGCGCTGCCTGCCAGGCAGCAAGCAGCGGCAGAGAAGCTCGCTGCGAGTCGTTCCAGGGCGGGCGTCTCCTCTCTGGTATAAAACGTGCAATTTCCGGCCCAGCAGGGGAACACGGGCTAGTGATGGAGACCGCATCTCAGGGCCTCTGGCACCAGCAGAGGTGAGGCCACCGATCTCCTCAGGGTAGCAGGAGTATCTGGCTAGTGGGTGGTGGCGTCCCCATCTCCTGTCACTGGAACAGCACTTGGGCACCATGGCGCCCGCCTCATCCAGAAAAGGCCTCCCTACCTAGGCCATCCTACCTAGGGACGGGGGCCTGAGTCAGCCCAGCTGCCACAGACTATGGCGGATCTCGCACCTACCTGCCAGCCACTCAGGCTCGTCTCCTGGAATTTGGATGTGGGGTGGGCAGGTAGACTCTGAGAGGCGCTGGGCAGGTTGTTCTGTGCCACATCAGGGCTGCGGCTCTGCCTCCCTGTGTGGTGTGTGGTGTCCCAGAGGTTTGTATCCATGGAAAGCCCACCAGGGACACCTGCCAATCCATGGGTGCGGCTCCTGCCCTTGCTCTCTCTCCAGATAGCCAGCCAGGACTGGGGTGCAAACCTCACGGTCATAGCCGCTGCAGCACCCAGCTTCCATGGTTGCTAATAAAATTGCATAAATATTTGATGCCTAATTATTAAATATTTAAAAATGTAAAACTGAAATAGTTTAGAAGTTAGCAAGACATGAATAATTCAGCCCTAGGAAGTGTGGCTCAACTCTGGGCCTGAGCAGGGCCGGGACCTCCCTGTGCCTGCTGGACGCCCAGGAGCCTTTGCTGCAGGGGCCAGCACAGGCCCAGCCCGGCTCCTGCACCTCGGCCCTGGCCCCCCAACCTCAAGGCAGCCTCAGCTAGGCTTGCTGTGTCTGCAGCAGGCACTGGGGGCTTCTCAGCCCTCTCTCGTCTGGGGTCAGGCTTGGGTTGGCACTCCCAGAGGCAGTCCTGCAGCCTGAGCCCCCGGGGCCACTCTCCTTGCTGGTCCATGTTTGCACCTCCAGGAATACTCTGTCTCTGACCGGTCAGACCAGTCCCAGAAGAAAGATTTGAAGATGACGTTGGCGGTTTCCCAAGAAGCAGCCCCACAGGACTACCCTAGGGTGGAGTGCATAGGCCACAGCCCCACTGTGCCTGGAACTGCTCTCAGCTCCGACTGCTCTGCCCTTCCTGTGAGCAGACACTCCGCCAGCCGACTTCAGGGAGATGTCTGATGAGAGAGGCAGACGGAAGAGAGACACTTGGGGGACCAGACTGGGCAAGGAGGGCCTGAGGCGTGTTTTGGTGAAGTTTCATAATATTAAGGACAGAGACTATTCTGCATACTTCCAGGGAGTGAAAACTGGTCACTCACAGAAGATCAAAAATCAGAACAGTTTTGACTTCACAGCAACATTGAAAACTCGAGGGAGTCGTGCCCTCAAAACTGAATGAGAAATATTTACAGCCTGGAGTTCTGCAGCTAGCCCAGCTACCCATTGGCCACAAAGACAGGAAAACGATGTTTTCAGATGTGCAGGGTGGTTTCCCAGGAAGCTGCGACCCCGAGGTGGGGAGGACAGCAGCCAGCCGGGTGGCACCGGTGCTGCCAGAGCAGTGTGCCAAGGTTTGGCCAGGCTTTCCCCCAAAGCCTGTCCTTTTAACTGGCCTGTGCCCAGGAGAGCCAGGCCAGGCTGGACTCGTGGCCTCTGAGCTTGTTGGGACCACGTGGATGGACCACCTGCCTCACCAGCCCTGTCAGCTGAGAGCGGGGGTGGGGGCTGCAAAGGCAGCACAGCGGCACACCCAGCTGTCTCCTCCTCAGGACACACCTGGCGGTGAGCGCCCTCCGGGGGTTCTGGAAGCCTGAGTCCAAACCGTGCTCAGTCTGTCTTCTGGGAGTCTCCCTGTTACCCAGGAAATACTGTCCCTGCTCTCACATGTGGGCCTAGGCTTCTGCTCAGAGTTCGTGTGAACCACTTTCACATGCATACATGGCCAAACAGTCGTCCGTAGCAGTGGAAGGTCGTGTGGAGAACACAGTATTATTGCTACAGGGGTTTTCACCTACACTGTCTTACTAGCCCAGCGAGGCAGGTGGGTCATCCCCGCTGCACGTGTGAGTAAGTGGAGGTTGGGAAAACGAGGTGACTTTACAGACACCCACAGCCAGGTGTGGGGGAGCTGGGACTCACCCTCCTTCCTGACCCCCGGTGTCGTTGGCAAGGCTGGGCCTGTGCTGGTTTTTGGAAAATACCCTGTCGCAGCCTGGGCTTAGAGGACTGCTTTCTTTAGTGGTGAAATACTTGTCCTTTTTTGGTGGGTTTTTTAAAGCCTGAAAATCCTGGCATTGGTTAAGTGCATTTTATTCACTTTTCAGAAAGAAAAATGGATCTGTCCTGAGTTCCCAAGGGAACCTTTCGAAAGCTGCTTTGAGTTTCTAAACAAAGCTGTGGCGGGAGCAGGGCCCGGCCCATGGCCCCTCCGCGGCTGTTCTCACCCCCTCCTCCGTCTCCCCACCCTAGCACCCACCAGAGAGTGGAGGGGCAGACATGAGCCCCCGGGGGCAGTTGGCACCTTCACCTGTCCTCCCGCGGTGACCACCACAGTACGAGGAGTGATTGGGTGGAGGGCTGCCCTGGTCCCTCGGTCCCTCTCAGGCCCTGAGGAGGCTCATCGTGCTGGTCTTTTCTCCCTGGCCCCACCGGAGTGTGGGCTGGTCTCGTGGATTAGGTCTTATCCTCACGCGTGTTCGAGGAGAAAAACCAGCCTCAAACTGAGGAGGAGCGTGGCTGCCCCGTGAGGCCCGCCTGCTTCTCTGTGCGCTTGTGCTATTGCTCTGGGCTTTTCAGCAGAAGTGAAACGTGAGTTTTCTTGTACCAACATGAGTGCACACCCACGCAGATGTGCACATGCATGTGTGCCTGCTGCCCTCCCTCTCCACGTGGTGACGTCACTACTTTGGTGGAGTCGGTGTCCAGTGTTTGGGCTGCTGTGACGTGCAGCTGAGACGCCTGTGTCCTGGCTGTGTGGGTCTCTCCTGTCTGACGTCTGGGCATCCTGGACTTACCATGGGTCTGGCTCTTCCATGTGCTCACCTTCCACAGTGCATTTCACTCCTTCTGGAACTCTCCGGTGGCGCTGCGGGCGATCTGTCCCTTGGCCAGTCCTCCCGGCCCAGCCCTAGGGTTAGAGTTGATGCTGGTCTGACTGGCATCACCTGGGCCACCTCTCCCTCTGTCCCTCTACCTGTCCCTTTGCGTTTTCACTGAGGCTCACCAGTCTCCCCAGACCCTGCCAGCTCAGGCACACGGCGCCTCCCTCAGCCCAGCCTGTCTGCCTTGATGTCCCTGAAGCGTGAACTAGTGTCTACTGTGGGGGGGTCCGTGCTGTCACTTGGGAGACCACCAGGGAGACCCTCATCCCCACCATCCCTGCCATTCCAGGACTGGGCACATGAACAGCTCGTGTTCCAGGTGGCTCTGCCACCGCCCCGAAGACAGCGGCTCCTGCTCCCCCAGCTCTGCTGAGTCCGCATCCACTTGCCCGTCTGTTGTCTTCTCAGAGTCTGTCCGCGCCTTCCATCTACTCTGCCTTGTCCCCGCTTAATGTCCTGAGAGTCTGTGACTCTCCTTTACTCTCTTGGCAGTGGAGTTTCAGGAGGGAGCCAGGATGAGCACCAGTGTCCAGGGACAAACACGAGTGTTCCGTTCAGCTCCCACATGTGTTTGCTTTTGGTCACCCCAATCTTGGGACCTTTGCCGGGCTGTAATTTAGGATGTTCAGGAGGAATGGCAGATTCTCGCAGTAGTTTATTCAGCCCTCACCAGTGAGCCATTTTCGCACTCCAGGTTCCTCGGGGTTACATCAAGACCCGGCCCAGCCTCCCCCGAGCTTATTTATGGTCTATGAGAGGAAATGAGCATTCGCCACAGATCGTTATAAAGTCACCTGGTGAGTGTCACAATACACGCTAAGAAGGAAAAGAGAGCGTGTACCGGGAGCATGTGACCAGAGATGGCCATGACCCCAGAGCTGGGCATGGGGCATTCCTAGAAAAAGGGGCTGTGTAGAGGCCCTGAGGGGAGGACGTGGCACCTTCACGGGATGAAATGAAGCTGCTGCCAGGTGGGCCTGGAAGGCTCGGGGGCCTCAGTGGCCCCAGGAGAATGTCACTTAAGATCATGTCTGCCTTGGGGGCTCAGATTCTGTCCATATACCTAGGTCCCTGTGCGAGCCTGGGGCTGGCTGTGGTGGGAGGGCGTGAGCCCAGCCCAGGCTGCCCCCGGGTCGGTGGTTTGAGGTCTCTTCCCTCTGAGGGCTCTTCCCACACCAGCTGCCTTGACTGGAGGGGCCGCCTCCTCACAGGGTGCCCGTGAGTGGCAGGTGGTGCTTGGGGAACAGCAATGAGGACCTGGGCGCTTGTTAAAATTGTCCTGGGACACAGACATGGGTCAGGCCAGCCCCAGTCCTGGAGAGGTCTCAGAGTGGGGTGGTGGGAGAGGTCTCAGAGTGGGGTGGTGGCTACACTTATAGCTGGAGCCCAGGCCCAGGACATGGCCTCCACCTGGGCCCTGGGGGAGGGGGGCAGTGGGCAAGCACGCCCCAGGAGCTGCCCTCCTGAGCCCATTTGCATCTCTGTAAGCATTTGTGCTGTCTCTCTTGTCTGCATGTCCCCATAACTCCCCAGGGAGCCAAAAGGATATTTCCTTTTTCCTTCTTCCGAAAGACTGGACCTCAGAGTCTACACCACAGAGCATGGGCCAGCCGTCCTGCAGGTTTGAGCGAAAGCAGAGGGGCTGGTCGGGTGCTGGCCAGGCCCTGGGGCTGCAGTGCAGCTGAACAGGTGCAGGGGGAGGGCCGTGTCCTGGTGTCCTGTCCCTGCTTGTACGCAGATCAGGAAGACATGGGAGCGATGCTCCAATCAAGGAGAACCCGGCCTTGAGGCTGGCCCAGGCCTCTCCCTGCACCTCTGCACCCGCGCACGCCTCTCGCTCGCTGTCTCTGCCTCTCTGGCTGGAGCCATTCTCCACATCGCAGGCTGTGAGCTGGGCCTCCAGAGACGAGTGCCCGTAAATGCGCCTTTATCCCGACATCTCTGCTCTCAGGGGTAAAACCACTCTCTTCCTTGCTAGCTTTTATATAATTGCAATTTATTTTTATTCTGTGTCCTTCCCACAGAACCTCCACAGCTGCCTTGTGCAGTTCAGGAGGGGCAGGTGCTGGGCTGCGACACCGGCCTCACATGCCCCTCGGCCCTCGGACACCCCTTGCCCGGCCTCATGTTCTCTGCCCACCTCACACTGGCTCTGGGCCCTGGGCAGCAGTCTCGTCCTCTCCTCTGACTCTGGCCTGTCTACCTGCGTCTCCTTCCTCTCCTGTCCCTCACCAAGGACTTGCTGAGGCCTGTTGGCGCCAGGCCCACGTCCCTGTAAAGGGCAGCAGTCGGAGGCTCAGGGAGGGGTGCCAGTGCTCCAGGGAGGGAACAGCCACTCTGCCTGGAGCAGCCAGGGATCCAGGAGGGCGCAGAGGAGGGACCTGAGGTAGCCAGGCAGGGAGGGTGGCCACACGTGGGGGTGGAGGGGAGACGGTGACTTGCAGGGCGTCTCCCTGATTGGCGTGGCTGGAGTCCAGGATTCACAGGGCAGAAAAGTCAGGAGATGGGGCTGAGGATGGGGCAGGGCTCGAAGGGCCTCAGTGCCTCTTTACAGGGGACTTGAGCGTGGGGGGCTGAGAGAAGAGGAACACCCCAGAGATCAAGGCTGCCGGCCAGGGCCTTATCCCTCAGGGAGCACACAGCAGGTGGGGCCTAGGGCTGGGGCCAGGAGTGCTGAAGGGCCATGTGGGCCCTCTGCCCACATGTCGTCACCAGCAGGTCAGGTCTGAGGGGTGGGACGCAAGGTGGTCACACACCCCGGGGGACCTGGGGGAGCTTGCCGGGCCACGCAGCCTGGGCCCACGGAAACCAGCCCAAGGAACGCTTGGCTCCTGTCTCAGTTGGGAAGGAGACTGTGTGAGAACAAGTGGCAAGAAAGCAATGACATTTCTGAGGTGGAAAACCCTTTTATTTATTTAATCCAAAGCGTCAAGTGAATTATTCATTCGCGTTTATGTAAGCAATTGAGCTACAGGAATAACGGGGAGGTCAAAATGTTGACTTTTATGTGCCCCAAGTCAAGGGATTCTTCATCAATCTCCCTTCCTGAGCCCACTTCATTAAGGTGGGGCTTACCTGAAAGCTGGGCCCCTCCCCATCTGACTGGGCAGACTGGGGTCGGGCCCCTCTCACCCGAGAGCCGATTCAGCCTTGAGGAGGTCACTCCCCTCCAGGCCCCCTGCTGCTGTCTGTTGATCAGTGGTAGGCCTTCCCGTAGCAGGGGCCCAGCAGGTACCCAGCACGTGGCAGGTTCCCAGAGTCTGCCTCCCAAGAGCAAGAGCTGCGGCACTGACTCCTCCCAGCCAGGTGGCAGGTGCCTGGCACGTGTTCCACTCACCTCCTTCCTCACCCCGAACCCATACTGACCCGCCATGGGCTGGGTCTCGTGCGGACCTGGGCCCTGACTACTTGCAGGGGTCTGTGAGCTGCACAAAGGCGTCTTTGATGTCTGTGCAGACAGGGGGCTATTTCTTCCTCCAAGGTCAGGCTACATTTATTACCAAAATTTAATTTTTCCCCTTTGGACATATGAGATATATTAAAGGCAGTGCGTTCTCTGACAGGGGAGAAATATTGCCTCTGAAGAGTGGTCAGTGAGTTTTTCCTTCTGCACATAGGTTTTCTTCCTGCTGATGGCTCCGCATTAGGGAGGATTGACCGAGGGACACAGGGAAGGTATTGGGGTCAGAGCTGCCAATTAACCTTCAGATTTCATAGCCTGATTACCCGATTAATCAGGCTCCAAGCCTGAGTCCTGATAGAGGGGCTCTCAGCTGTGGGGTGACAGCGTCCGCCAGGCCATTTGTGCCGGTGAGGAAGGGAGAGGCAGGACAGGCCGGGTCGAGTGGCTAGGTGAGCGCAGGCAGCTGCAGTCCCACAGGTGGATGGACTTCTTGCAGCCCTGTACAGATGGGCTGGGTGTCATACAGGCCCCATCTCCTCCCAGCCCCTGTGGTATCAGGACCCCTCACTCAGAATGTGGGCCTGCACCAGGCTGCCGGTGCGGAAGCTAGGGCGTTGCAGAACTCGAGAGGGCTGAGGCCATCAGCAGCCTGCCTGTGCCCTTCCTCTCTGTGGTCAGGGGCCAATCTCTTTTAGCCTCAGTTTCCTTGTTTGTGACATGGGGACTATGTTCGTACCTAAGCCATACCAACCTGGCAGGGAGTTGAGTGTGTGTGTGTGGCATGGCATGGTCATTTTAAGTCCACACTCTTGGCAGAGGAATGCCCATGAGCCCTGCGCTCTCCGAGGATGATCCTTCTTAATCCTGGTGGCGGCCTCTGACGGCAGCTACTCACCTGTGTCGCTATTTCAGATGAAGGTCCTAGGTGATGGGAAGGGATGGGTTCAGGGTCACAGGTCAGGAGGTGGCAAAGCTGGAGTGGGAACCTCCCTGGCCCCCAGATCTCTGTTTCCTCTGTACACTCCGGGCATCTGTTCTCCATGTGGCCCTCTCTCCCTGGAGTGCAGACTCCCTGGCCCGGCTGTGTCCGTTCACCTTGACCTGGCCCCTCCGAGCCTTGGGCCACGGCACGTGTGTTCACCATTAGTTCCCCGGTCTCAGTGACTCCATGAACTGGCCAGTAGGCGCTTGGCTTTGTCTTCCCTCACACACTTCTCCCGAGGGGCACAGGGAGACCCCATGCTGCTCCTGGTCGGGTAGAGCCCTAGGCCTTCAGACTGTCTGATTCGGGGCCAGCCTTTGCCTGGGCACTGCCTGGGATTGGGATCCTCAGTTTCTCCCCAGCCATGTGGCTGTGGACACCTCTTGCCTCCTCTCTCTAGGCCCAGCCAGAGAGCCAGCTGTCATGTCACTGTGCCTGGACATGGGCATCCACACACAGTCCAGTGATTCAACCTGGGGAGGAGGGAGGTGGCAGCCAGCTCCCGCTCACACTGCCATGGGGCAGGGCAGGACTCAAACCAGATTTTTCTCATATCTAGCCAGCTGGCTCCTATCCCTGCCTGGAGTGTCCCAGCCCCTGCAGGGGCTCCCCTCCTCAGCTCCATATGGGACCCCTGGGAGGGGACGGCTCCATGCATGTTTAAGTGGAGCCTGTCTCGATAATTAATGGGGAGATAAATGGAGGTTTAATTACTTGGAAGGCACCTTGGGTGAAAGATTCATGGTGCTCATGCATTCTCCTACGGCTCCCCGCTGCCGACCTCTCCCCAGGTGGCAGTAAACCACGGCAAGCAGAAGCCGCGAGGCAGACACCATAGGCCCAGGCGGGGCTGACTATCTTCCCACCGCTCAGCCTCGGGGCCTGCCCAGACCCTGCTGCTGCTGGCATCCTTGTCACCAGTGGTCTTATTTCAGAGGTGGCCTGCAGGTCATGCCTTGGGGTAACAGGGTATGAAACCTCCCTCCCAATGGCCTCCTGTCCACCTGCCTTCCCTGCTGCTTGTGCTGGCTCATGTCGGGCAGGCGTCCAACTCCTGCAAGGAGTTGGCAACAGCCTGGTGGCCCAGGAACTGTCTGTCAGCGTCACCGGGCTGTGTGTGTAAGGTCTGGGCCTTCAGTTCAGGGCCTGTATTCTCGGGGCTCCTTCCACGAGAACATTATCGCCTGACATCTTAAGCAAGTGGGGATAGTCCGCCCCAGATCAGGACTAACCCTCAGCTTCCTGACAGTGACTTGGGTGGTCTCAGACATTGCCCATTGTCATTCGCCAGGGACCAGGCCAGTAGAGCCTGGAGCTCAGACTGCTGTCTGGCTTCCTTTCCCTGCCTTAGAGTTTCGGGATTGACTGTGATAATGTTATCATCGTACCCCAGAAGGGCAGACTTCATGGTCTTGTCCCTTCCGTCGGCATAGATTAAGGCCTGCTGAGTAGGTGCCAGCCCTCCCTCGTCCACCCCAGGGAGCTGAGACTCATGCACAGCCTCCAGCTCACCTGTCTCCTCCCCCCGTCTCTTGCAGAGCTGAGGAAGCAGGTGGAAAGCGCTGAACTGAAGAACCAGCGGCTAAAGGAGGTTTTCCAGACCAAGATCCAGGAGTTCCGCAAAGTCTGCTACACGCTCACGGGCTACCAGATCGACATCACCACAGAGAACCAGTACCGGCTGACCTCCCAGTACGCTGAGCACAAGGCCGACTGCCTCATCTTCAAGGTAGGCCCCTGCCGCGGTCACGGGGAGGGGAGAGCACAGGCTGGTTGGAGCAGCCTTGTGTCACGATGGCATGGTGGGTTGTGGCCAAAGGGAGACACACTGGCCGTGTTCTTGTCATCCTTGTGGTTTCTGGATGTTGGGCCACCTCCACCTGACAGTTCATCTCTGGACCTCCTGGGAAGGAAGCTCCATTCTCCCTCGACTTCCCTCCTTCAGTCTGCCCTCTGCATGCTGATGCTTGGGCTCTGTCCCGGTGAGGGTTAGTGGAGAACTGAAGTGATGGTGTGAACGGTGGGGCAGGGCCAGGTGGGTGGGGCACCTTCAGAGCAGCCAGGCTCTGCAGCTAGACACCAGCTGGAAGCCAGCGTGAGACATGGTAGCCGAGAAAGAAGAAAAGCTGGCGTATCTCCATCAGCATGGAGCTAATGGGAGGTACGCTTCTAAAGTTTGCTGGCAAAGCCAAAGCCAGGGCAGGAGTCTTCAGGCAGCAGGGCCTGTCTGTGCAAGCAGGAGGGGTGAGCCTGGTGGGAACTTCCTTACCTGTGTGTGCCCCGTGCCCGGGGCTGGTTCGGGAACAGCAGAGCCTTGTGGGATTGGTGTGTGCTGTGGCCGGGGCGATTCTGGGTTCTGGGCTGGGACAGTTGGAATGAAGAATCCTCAGGGTGAGCAAGTTCCAGTAGCAGAAGTAGGGGTGTTACTGTGTTGACCGTAAGGGCAGTGGTGGCCCCACATGGACATCAAGCAGCTGGAAATCTGGGGTGACAGGGACTTGTCTGTGACTCGCATTCATGGAGATGGTGTTGTGGACCCAGCGGGGCGCCTGGTCCTGGCATGGCATGCGGCTGCTTCAGGCAGGGTCGCCCGGGCAATGGTGTAGGAGGTCAGGACAGGCAGAGACCAGCCCTGCTGTGCACTGCCGAGGTGTGGGGTGGGCTGTCGTACCCACCCGCAGCCTGTCTCTGCACAGCTTTGTGGACACAAAGAACCAACTTTCATTTTTACAAAAAAGCTGTACCCGGTGTGGCCTATGCATTCTGAGCAGAATTTAGCAGTGGAAGAAACATTGCCTGTCTTATCTGGTCTCGAGCCTGGCGGCGCCCTCCCTTCTCCTTCCGTGCAGGGCGCTCTCCGGCTGCAGCCCAGCAGCTGCCCAGGCTGACTTTCTTCTAGATTTTCTCTGACTTCTCAGATCACATTCATCCGTTTTTACACTCCTTGAAACTCTCAAACCTTTGAGTAAGTAAATATTCAAACACTCAAAGTCTTTAAATAAATAAGCTATCAGAGATGTACTTTCTCGCTTTTGTATAATTCTGTATACCTTTGAATAATTCAGAATCACTGATGGATGTTTAATTTAATACATTGTACAAATTCCATGGTTTTTTAAAAAAGATTAGGTAAATAAAGATGTACTTATGAACAGTCACTATTTAACATAGCACTTGTCATATCAACGTTTATAAATTAAGAGGCATAGTTTCCACTGGATTCTTGCATATTTTTTACCTGAAGTGATTGATCTTATGAAAACGACCTCCAATGAAAGCTTGGGAGAACACTCCAAAGTATTTTGTATTTAAATTGTTGAAAATCCAAAAGAGGAAAACAATTCACTTATAATCCTACCTCCCAAAGGCAACCGCTATTAACACTTTGATATGTTTCCTTTCAGTGTTTTATATGTGTAGGCATGTATGTAGGTTTATTAATTTACACTTACAAAATTGGGATCCTGGGATTATATTGTTTGTACACTTAACTACACTTAATCTTAGCCAAAAGGCCAAAAATTAATTATTTTTTAAAACAATGTCAGCAAGTAGCTTGGCTGGCCTCGACTGCCACTCTTGTGCCGCAGATGTTCTCGTTTCCTGGTGCCTGAATGGCTCCTGGGGGCGGGGTGTCCTTGGGGACGGCAGTAGGGTGCTGGGGGCAGCAGCGTGTGTGGGCTGCAGGCTCCTCTGCCTGTGGCCTCTTTTCTTGTGCCTCCCTAAGGATAAAGCGCAGCTTCTGGAGGTGGCCTGAAGCATCGTGGTCTCTGCAGATGCCCTGGAAAGCTGCGCTTGCATGTTCCTTCAGAGCCCCGTCGTGCCAGGCTCTGATCCCCCGCAGGGCTTCTCTGCCTTGTGAGGCTAGTGGCCTCCTGAGGAACCTCCCACTGGATGCTGAGAGGGCAGTCTTGGGGCTACCAAGCCTGTGGCAGGAAGTTTCTAGCCAGGACACCATCCTCCCTCATCCTTGCCACCTCCATACCCAGGATGCTGGACTTAGAGACAGGAGGACGACATCAGTGCACTCATGGCAGCCTCTCGCCCACTGGTGCAAGGCTTGGCTGGAGAAGGCCTCTGCGATCTGCTGGAGGGACAGACACACTGAGAGGGGCAAAGGGGGAAAGACAAAGAGGGAGCAGGCTGACAGTGGACAGCCTGTGGGGCCCGGCCCTGCGGGCACCTCCTACAGATGGTCACTGACCCCCAGCGGAGCCAGGCCACAGTGGTCCCTGCCTCAGCACTGTCCATAGGGGCCAGGGCAGTCCCGAGAGGCCAAGGGAACAAGATACCCTAGAGCCATCTTACCCACCCTGCAGCTCCTGACCCTGGGTTTCCACCTAGGCCAGGCCGCTGTGCTCCTGCGGGACCCAGTTTCCCCATCTGCCATGAGGAGGGTGGTCTGGATGTTCCCTGGGGTCTTCCTGACTCCAGCTTCCTGCATTCAGAAGGGCTCCTGCGGGAGGGGAGCTGCAGCTGGCTGCCCTAAGGAAGGGAGCACACGTGGGAACTGGGCACCGCCTGGGACTGGTGCACACGGGCTCCATGGCTGTGGAAAGATCACACCAAACCACACCTCCTAGTCACTTCCTCTCATGTTATTTATTTTCCCAAAAAATGATTTTTCTGGCAGGACGGGAGCTAAAGGCAGAGTTAGAAATAGCTGCGCCTGTTTCCAGTTGAGTGGGCTCTGCAGATGTGTGCTGGGATAATTGTGGGTTTGCTGTGCAGCCCTGTGCTCTGCTGAGGAGGAAACTCGGGCTCCCTGTCCCAGGGACCACGTGGGTGGGGAGAGCTGCCCGCGCAGGGCTGCCGCGTGGGGAAAGGCAAGAAACCTCAGCGCCGCCAGCTCTTCCAGCGGGAGCCCGGCAGCCTCCACTCCTCCCCCTCCCAGGGAGAAACAGGTCCCCAGTCTTTGGGGTTTCCCTGGAAAGGCTTTGGCCCTACCGGGGCCTAAGGGGTAGGGCGGGGCTGGCAGGCCATTGGGTCCTCAGGGCTCCTGTTCTCTCAAGGACTCCCCACTCCGCCCCCGGGACCCAGGGAAGGAAAGCTGTTCTGAGAATGAGAAAACTGACTGTGAGAGGGGGAGGTTGAACAACCAGGCCAAGGTCACACAGCACGTACAGCGTGTGACTTGACTGTTGTGCCTGCGTTCCAATTCTGTAAAACAGAGCTGTGGCAGTACCTACATAAGGGGTTAGTTACGTGGATGAGGGGAGGTGACATACGGTTGAGCATTCCCAATCCAAAAATCTGAATGAAATCAGAAATGCTCCAAAATCTGAAACTTTTTGAGCACTGGCAAGCTACTCAAATGCTTACTGGAGCGTTTCAGGTATCAGATGTTCAGATCAGAAGTGCTCAACCAGTAAGTATATAACACAAAGACTCCACAACAGAAGATTCAGAAATTACAAACATTTGGTCCCAAGCATTTTTGGCGAAGAGAACTCAACCTATGTGTGTATAGATACAGTCATGCGTTCACCTCCACATCTCGTCCCCTGGAAAGTCTTCATGGACAACCACGTATGTGAAGCTGTGGTCTCCTGTGACAACAATGCTTTCTTCTGGATACCTCCTGAAGGGCTGCCTGAGGCTGTCTTACAGTTAACTTTGTTCTAGCAGGTAGAAGGAGCCCACTCTAGAGCAATAAGACGCGGTGTAGCCAGCACATAAACCAGAGCTGTCACCTGTTATCGTTGTCAAGTGTCACTCACTGGGCGCAATTGTACGTGCTGTGCTTTCACAACGCTGGCACACAGTAAGTTTGCATCAGCAGCACTGCAAATGTGAGTAATGTCTATGAGGTTACTAGGTGTTAGGAAATTTCGTATATTCAATCCCTCATTGACCAAGATGTCGTTATTCGGTGCCTACCTGTGCGTACGACATGGCGGGGCCAGCACCCGGCTTCTTGCAGGCCCCCAGTAGGGTGACAGCCACAGGTCCACTCCTATGGGACAGCACACTTTCCTGCCAGGATTTGCCGCAGCGGGGGCCATGGGGGCAGTGGGGGGCTGGGACACTGGGGCCAAGGGCCCCACCTGCCACACTGGGGCTTTGGGCACATTGCTGAACCTCCTCAGTGCTCTCAGAGATGATGAGCTGATAAGTAGTGCGGTGGCCTCGCATCCAGGACCCCGTTCTTATGTTCCCCTCCCTCTCCCCCGTGTGGCTGTGCAGGCAGCACAGGGCCAGCTCTGTGGGTAAGGTGGCAGAATCGGGGTAGGTAGTCCTGGGTAAGATCCAGGGACACGAGCCCCTCTCCTAGGAGAGGATCTGCCCTGAGGACCCAGGAAGACCCTTGAGCTGGGTCCTGGGAGTGGTGGCCGCCCTGCAGGGCACCTTGCGGAGCCTCCCAGCTCTTCGCTCTGACGTCTCGGCGGTGGCTGGACCTCTGCCTGCTTGGGGGAGAGGAGGGAGTGGGAAGGTGGAGGTGGCATGGAGCACTGGCCTGGGGGTCTGAAGGTGGGGGGAGGCCCAAGCGACACCTGCAGGAGCAGGGAGTGGACCTCCCAACCCTGCAGGGGACACACCACCCAGGGAGACCCAGGCTGGACTCTGGCCTATGGAGATGTGAGACCGCGCCCTTGTGTTGCTTAAGACACTCGGTTTGTGATAACTTGTTATGGCAGCAATGGAAACGAAGGCAGCTCTGAGTCTACTGCTTTGTGAGCCTGGGGAGGCCGTGTGGCCTCTCTGAGCCGGTTTCCTCCGCAAAGCACCGCCCTCAGAGGAGCTGGGCCGCTCCGGAGCATCTGGGCAGGGAGCCAATTTCATTTTTGGCCTGGCCTGGGGTCTGGAGCAGGCAGCTGCTGCCAAGAGGGCTTACCCTTTCCTGGGCACACCTGCCCACGCAGAGTCCGGAGCGGCGGCCTTGGCTGAGGGGAGGTGGCTGTGGGGGGCATTGCTGTGGGCCAGCCCCTGGCGGGTGGTGAAAGGGGCACTGGACGCCAAGCTAGAGCTGCCTCGGTGCCAACGTCACCCTCTGTTTGCCCAGCCTTGGGGCCAGGCATGCGGCTTCACCTCCCTGAGCCTCCTTCATGAGGAGCCTGGGGACAGTTGTGATGTCACACTCAGCCAGTGTGTCCGCAAGCACCCAGCACGTCCTGAACACATTGGATGTTGTCTCCCTGCTGTGTGGCTGCACAGCCCCACACTGTGTTCTCGTCACTGTTGGCTGAGTTCAGGCAGCACCCTGCAGGCTCACGGTCCTCACGTGGTTGAGGATGAGGGAGCCGCAGGTCAGCAGCCGCCTCGTGGGAGCTTGTGTGGCTCATCAGCAGGACTGCAGGGTGCTCGTGCCAGCCTCACGCACTCTCCCACTCACACGCGTAGACATGCACACATGTAAACATACACTCTCGATTGGCTTCTGTCTGGTCTCGCTCAGGGCATCCGTGTGGCAGTGGCTTCTGAGAAATCAGAATCCAAGGTGCTAGGAGGGATGGGGAACGGGGCATCATGGGGCCCAGCAGGAGGCCTCAGCCTGAGCGGGTTTCATAGGCTGTGACGGTCCCATGGGGCGCATGTGGCTGTTGGAAAAGCCACTGTGCAAATTCTCCTCCCGTCCCCCCTGCGCCAGAGGAGCTGGGCATCCACGCGTGGCCACTGCAAACCCGCAGCTTGATCGCCAGGGACCTGTAGGGCAGAACCTCAAGAGGAACATTTCCTAGTTCTGCCTTCTGGAATCCCCGCCCATCTGGTTGGGGCCCTTTGTTGGGCCCCACACCACAGATGGCCGCAGGGAGCTGCCAGACAGGGACAGGAAGGCCAGGGCAGGAGTAGGGGCGGCCCACACTGCGTCCCCTCAGGGTGGGCTCCATAACCTCTTCCACCCTGTGCAAGTCCCTGCTCACCACTACCATGTGCCCGACAGTCGCTGGAACAAGTGGCACAGGGCCCAGGCCTCTCTCACGACAGGCTTACTGTGGCCCAGCCACCCCGCCACTGATCCTGCATGCCCACGCAGCCTGGGTGTGCCTCCTCTGCCTCTTGCTGCTCTCCTCACTGGGCCCTTGCCAAAGAGGAGTAGACTTGGGAACTGTGGACCTGCTGTCCAGCTGAGACACACGTTGACACAGGCTGAGAGTCACACGGATTTATCACTCCCCAGTGAAGTGTTTGCTTTGCTGCTGTGGGTGTAGTCTTGGCCCTGGCAGCTGCTGTTCTCTCCTTTTAAAACAGCCTTGTAAGCACCCAGGGTCGGCTTGCCCACCTGGCCCTCCTCCATGCGTTGATCATGCACAGATCAGGACTCTGGGACCTCCGGCTCTTGGGAAGGGGTATTAACCCCCAGAGGACAAGCTCGCAATCACTCCTAAGACGATCACTGGCTTCTGCCCTGTTCTGGGGCCCAAGCAGCCCCCAGGGGCCCAGAAATAAACCTTGGCCCTCAAAGCACTCCTGGGCTGATGGGGAGGTGAACATGCCACAGGGCTCTGCAGGTCACCGGGCCAAGGCTGCTTGGAGCTGTACAAGGGCCAGTGAGGGCCTCCTGGAGGGAGAGCCGCTGTAAGCAGCAGGATGGGGCCGGACACACAGCCCACAGGTCCAGAGCCAGAGATGCCAGGGTGGGGCCCGCAGGACCTCTGCCTGCCCCTCCCTCCCGCTCACGCTGGTGCTGGACAGAGCCACCACCAAGGGAGGGGGCCTGCCCCATCCCAGAACCCATACCAGGTACAAGCCTGAGGCAGGAGAGGGGACTTGAGCGAGGCTGAGAGGGACAGGGCTTCCCATCTGAGCTGGCACAGACCACATGGGACCAGCTCAGCCTAGCCAGTGGGCACCTCGGGTTGTCATGGCAATAGCCCTTGCCGGAGGTGGATGGAATTTTGGGCTTGAAGGTCAGGTGGCCATGGGCATGTGCCCGTAGGGCTGCTCAGGAAGCAGGAGTGGCCACTGCCCACTCCAGGATGTTGTCACATGTCCCCCTGGAACCCACTCTCCCAGAGTCGATCCTCAGGTACCCCTTAGACACCCACAGCTGGCCTGGCCTTGGGCTTTCCTCTGTTGAGCGCACCGATTCTTCCCTGGCGCTCACTGCTTTGGAACTTCAAAGCCCTAATTACACTTTCTTCATCTTTCTCCATAGCAAAAGAGTTGGGACAAAGGCTTTTTGGGGACATACTGAGAACAAAAGAGCTGACAAGGGGATGCTGTGGCCTCCCCCACCTTCCTGGCATGGGCAGAGGACACATTCGAGGCAGCCTCAGGGAGCCCTGAGGAGGGAGGACTCCCTGAGGCCGACACCTCAAAGCTGCATCCACACATGGGGGCATTCAGGTCAAGAGGGAGCCAGCCTTGAGCTGGGCCCATCTTGGAGGCTAAAGCAGCGAGCTCCTCCTCCTCCCCTCTGTCCATAGATCCCCCGCCAAGTCTCTGCTCTCGGGCCCTCACAGGGTTCTGAGGTGTTGACTGATCTAGGCTGTTGGGACAGTGGCCTGACCGTGCACACATGCGCCTGTGGACTGACATGGGTGATTTCACTCAGAGTGATCCTTGACCCTAAAGCTGAAATAGCCCGAAAGTGTTTCAGGAGGGTGGCACAAGAGGCAGACACTACCATGCAGGGCACATCCCCAGAGCAGCCACATCCACGATGCAACATGTGCCCCACCTACCTGCCCTGTGTCCTGTTCTGTCTGAGGCTGTGGTGCCCTCCCAGCGGGGCCTAGGCCACCTCGACCTCCTAGCCTGTGGACAGAAGAGGAGGGACCTGGGCAGGGTCTGCTCCATCTCAGCTGTTGCTGCTAGTGCCTGAGCCCCATCCCCCGCCAGACCTGTGTGCACATGGATCCCCACACCGAGCAGGCGGCTCCCAGCTGACCAGCCTCTCTGGGTGAACATCCTGCACACTGACCCTGCCCAGGGTGGACTGGCCGAGGGATCAGGCCTGCCCTGGCTTTGGTGCTTCATGGGTATGACGCATGTGGCCCGTCTGGCCAGATTCCTTGACCAGCCAGCTCTGTTCTGGTTTGTGTGGTTTATCCAGGAAACACCCTGGCCCTGCACCCTGCACGCCAGACCTGGAGGTCAGATTAAACCACCGGTTTTTCTGCCTTTTGTGGTTTCTTCTTGAGTCATAGGGTCATCCTGACTGCTCAGAGAGCTCTCCTGGTCTCACCCTTCCTTGACAGGGGAGGAGGCAGAGCTCTGAGCACACAGTGACCATCCAGTTACTTCGTTCAGAGGCCCCAGACCTTCTGGATGAGTCCTGGAACTCAGAGTTGGGAGTTAGTATATGTTTTTGAGTTGTCTGAATAATGGTTTTGTTTTAAAAGCACAAATAACACTGACCATGGGGACATGGCCTTTTCCTCATGAGCCTGGATCCTCTTCTACAAAATCAGGACTTGGGCTGGGTCACAGCACTCTCTTCCCCACCTCAGGCTAGGAAGAAACTCTCTGTGCCAGATTGTGCCTGGTGAGATTGGAGAAATCAGAGGTCAGGAGCTGTCCCTCCCCCGGTGCTGATGTTGAAGTCAGAGCAAGGGGTTGTCCAGGCCCAGAGCTGACCAGCCCGTGCGGAGCAAGGCCAGTTCCTGCGAAGGCAGGCTTTGTACTGACATGGGCAGCTCTCCCCACGACCCACGGCTCCAGCATTCAGAAAACACTGCCATTCTGGGGAAAGGGCTGATGACTGGAGGTGTTTGTGATGCAGGGTCTGGTGTTTCCCAAGACTAGTTCTCCATGGGAGTTTCCATGTGGAGGGCAGCAGCCACGGTTCCTCCCTCAGCACTGACCGAGGGTCAGACCACGGCTTCAGAGCAGGAAGGGCGCCTTGGAGGTGGGCCGCAGTCTCTGCGTCCATCAGGCCCGCATGTGGATCCGTGACAGGAAGCGGTGCCCAGGGCCACGCAGGAGCCCGGATGGCATGCGCCCAGCCTGGCTGTGTCAGGGCCCACATGGTTGTTTGCCATCCTCAGAGGCTATCTCCCACTCAGGGCCTGGCCGAGGAAGGATGTGGCCAAGAACAGCGTCCACAGGGCCCTGCCAGGAGGGGTTAACTGACAGGCTACTTCGGCATGGTGTAGGGGGGAGTCTGCCCCCCTTCCCTGCCTCCCTGACAGGCAATCAGGGCCATTCACAGGCCCTTCCTCCTCCGACAGGAGGAAGCCGATTTCTGGAGCGATCGTCTCCTGCTGTAACAATGAGATCTAGATAGACACTTTAATTTGAATTTGCCTTTTTGGGTCCCCTGAATTTCAAATGGAGTTGCTTTGAATGCACGCTGACTTCAAAACTGTCTCATTTCTTCAGCGGAGTTGGCCAGGCTTAGCAGGCACTGGGATTTGAGTGATTCAGAATGTTCCAGCAGTTATGTCAGATGCACCGCGGCCCTGAGTCTCCTCGGCCCAGACAGGCTTGCCTCCCACTGCGCGGGCGAGAGACGAGCTTGTGTCTGTCTGGAGAGGCTGCCCAGGTGAAGCTGCCACTTCCCAGTGTTTTCTGGGTCTTTCTGTGGAGGAGGAGTTAGCCTGTTTGGAGGAACTCAGAGGTCAGATTGAACCAGCAGGGGATCAGGGAGAGCCCTCAGCTCAGGGTGAGGCAAGGCTTGCCAACCTCCCGGTGGAAATTTGCAGAGATTAATGAAGAGCTGGCTGACTTGGTGTAGAGTAAGTGCCGAGTTCCCTGTCACTGGAGGTGTTCAAGAGGCCAAGATGACCTCTTGGCAGTAATGAAGAATGAAACTAGGGTTAGACCAGATGACAGCTTCTTCCCAAGAAAACAAACCACCTCCGTGCAGTGGTTAGTGGACCCCTGACCACAAGAGGCAGCTCAGTGCAACAGAAAGAGCTGGTTACAATAACAGCAGCTTGTGCAAAGGCCCTGAGGTCAGGGAGGCGCAAGCTTCCTTGAATGTGAAACAAAACAATGGGGCTGAGCACCAGTGGTCCACGGAAAGGCTGGGGAGTGGGCAGGGTCTTGCCGCCTTGGGTGGGTGTCGGCTCTGTGTCGTGAGAGCAGAGGGGAGCCCTTAGAGAGCTTTTGAGGAAGAGTTGAGTGGTCAAGGCGAAGGTTGGAAACGCTGGTGGGGAACAGACTTGGGAGAAGCAATGGCGTGTGCAGCTCAGGGTGAGGGGCTCCTCCTCCCTGGCTGCCCTGCCCTGCCCCAGCCCCGCAGCTGCACAGCCACTGCCACCTCCTCAGTGGGGCAGGAGGGCCACGTGGGTAATATGTGTCTTCTGTGCGCCAGGTGCAGGTAGGCAGGGCCCTGGAACGATCTCAGTCCCCTGAGAAGGGTGGAGGGAGGAGGGAGCGCTTCAGCTGGGGGTGCCCGAGCGCACTGCAAACGCTGGCTCAGACCCGGCCACCGTGCCCGGCACACCCGACTGCCCATCAGAAACACGGAGTTCCTGACATCTGTGCAGAAATCCATCCTGGTATCGTAAGGACGTAGAATGAGGTTTAAATGACAAGTGAGCCTGTCACCTGCAGGCTGACCTCGTGCTGTCTGTCCCTGTCCAGGCTTTTGCGAGTCTCCATGCTTATGTGTCTATTTCCTCGAGAAATAGGGACCACAGTACATCGTTTTGTTTCCTGCTTCATTCGTTTGACACTACATCATGAGCATTTTACACTCAATTAAATATTCCTCACAACGATGATGTTTAATGGTTGCATAATGTGCTATTTTGTGGTTGTGCCATAATTAACATATTTCCTTGTTGTGGGACATTCAGTTCCTCTTTTTATTTATTTACTTACCTTTTGCTATTGTAAAGTAGCATCGTAGTGATCATGCATTTATACAGATTTCTCTGCATCTCTGATGATTTCTTTAGACTAGGTTCCTAGTAGATTGATTATTAGTTTTATCCAATTAGATTAATTCAAATATAAGACTTCGGGGAATATGACTCAGTTCCTCTGACATGAACGCTGTGGCTTTTAGATCTGGGAGAACTTCAGCATGCACCGAGTGACTATGTCTGTAGCCCACGAGCTGTGCAGTCCCTGTCACCTCCGTCTTAGATCAGCAGTCCAGGGCATGGTCTGCCCAGGGTCCCACAGCTAGACAGTTCCAGCAGTCTGCTGCCTCAGAGCCCTCTGTCAGCTCGGCTCCCAAGACCCCCTGACCTCTGCACCCTGGGGCCTGTGCAGGAGCTGGGGGGCTGCCGGGGAAGAGGGGAGGCTGCACAGTCGGGGCCACTCCAGCTCAGCCCTGGACCTCACATTCCTCTGTCTGCAGGGAATGCAGATGCCTGGCAGGAGGAGGCGAGGGTCCCTCTTGCGCTGAGTCCTGTGGGTGGCTTGGACGCCCTGTGGCACCCACTCTCCAGGGGCTCAGTGCGTGTTGCCACCCTTCCCCCCACCCTTGTACCTCCTCTTGTGTGGGAATCCCAGAGACGTGTGTGGGACCATCCTTCTGTGCTTGGCGTGGGCCCCAAGGGGAAGCAGGCAGGTGGAGGCCTGCTGCTACCAGAGGAGTCAGTTTGTGAGGAGAGGAAGACCTGTGAGGTCTGAGGGGAGGACCTTGTGGTAACCTGATGGCCACCCTGGGCGGTGCTGTGGTAAGTGGCTGTGCTTTGCTCCTGAGGTTCCGGGCTTTCCTGGAGTTTGGGCTTGGGGCTGGTGGGGGTGGGTCCCAGCAGTACCCCAGTACCCCTGAGTGGGACAACCCCAGCTTCTGGGAGAGAGGTGGGAGACACCATGGCTAGGCACAAGCTTCCCAGGCCTGCCTGCGGCTCAATCTGCCTAACCCGGTTGCCGTGGTGGGATCTAGGCACCTACTGTGGACCAGCTCCTGGGAAACGTAGATGTGGTCGGTCCAGGTTTTGGACGCAATCAGGAACTGAGGTTGGGGGGCAGAGTGGGCCAGGCCTCACCGCTCTCACCTCTGCCACACTTGGTGACTTGTGGCAAGTCGTAGTTGGCTTATCTGGGAATTTGGAGGCATTGGTGACTGTGACTAACAACAGGAAGGATGGTTGCACTCGCCGGCGTCTTCTGTCTGCAGGGTACCATGTAGTCTCATGTGCACGACAGTCCTGTTCCTGTGGTGCGTCTTGCAGGGTCTCTGTGAGGGGCAGTCTGAGAATGTGTTACCTGGCACCGGGCGGACCTCCATGAATGCTGGTTCTATCTCCTGGGGAAGATCTTGGCCTCGAAGCCAACATTTGTTTCCCTCATGCTCTGGAGCCACCAGAAGAGCCCCTGTGATTTCCCTTTGCCTGCCCTTTCCCTCTGTGGGAGGGCTCCCTCCCTGCCATCCCTGGCTGGGGACCCCTGTGGGGTGCTGCCAGAACAAGGCTCAGGCCAGGGCCCATTTTCCTTGGCAGAGGTGTGAGACAGGAGGCTTGGAGACCAGGCGCAGGCATGCTCAGAGCTTTTCCCAGCCTCGCCAAGGCTGCAGTCAGTGTGCAAGCGGTGGGCGCTCAGAGGACCTGCAAGTGGCCTCCCCGCTGCCACTGATGATCCTATCACTTCTGGAAGCCAAATTCAGAGGCAGCTGGCTGCCCTCCTATGTGGGCCGACCAAAGAAAGGGGCCAGAGGAGACTTGCAAAGCCTTGAGAGACAGGGCAGGATGGGGGCAGGGGTCAATAGTGTGCGGAGGTTCAGAGGCCTGCAGGCTGCTGGGGGCGAGGGGCGAGGGGGCTTGGGCAGGCGGTCCAGGTGGGGAGAAGATGTGGCTCAGCATCTCTGAGCTTGGAGCCCCCTGCTGCGCACACACACAAACAGACGCATGCACCCACACAAATACACATGCACACAAACACAAATGCATGCGCACGCACATTTGGGAAGCCATAGAAAGGTTCAAGTGGGGCAGTGAGGCCAGATTCACTTTTGTAAAAATTGGCATACAACAGAATGCACCCATTTTATGTAGCAAGTTGGTAAGTTTGCAGTCAGGTCGTTATTATCACCGATCTCTTCCTGTTGCTGTGTATCTGCCTTTTCTAGAATCTTTTACAAATGGAATCGTTCCCTATGTAGCCTGTTCTTTGTTATTGCTGAGTAGTGTCCTGTTGTATGGATTTAGCACAGTTGACCCATTACCTGTTGATGGGCATTTGGGCTGTTTCCAGCTTGGAGTTATGTAGCACTGCTGTGACGTCTTTGGCGGACACGTGTGTTCATTTCCCTTGCAGTGAAATCGCTGGGTTATGTGGTAAGTGGACATTTAACTTCTTAGAAAACGGCCAGACTGCTCTCCTCAGTGGTTTGCTGTTTTAGTTGCCCCCTCCAACGTACAGGAGCGCCAGATGACCCACATCTTCAGCACTTGGTGCTGGTCTGTTTTATTAATGTTTTAGCCATTTGTAGCTGTGTAGTGGTCGCTGTGGTCTTCGTGTGATTTGCACTTCCCTGAGGACTAATGATGCTGCGTGTCACATGCTTTTTGCCTATTGTTACTTCTTTTGTAAGTATCTGTTCAGATCTCACCCTGCCCTCTTATCCATTGGGTTGTCTTATTATTAACTGAGTTTTAATTTTTCTTTGTATATTCTGGATAAATGTCTTTTGTCAGATATATGAATTGCTAATAATTACAAAAGTTGTTTGCCTTTCTTATGGTGTATTTCAAAGAGCAGACTTTTTTATATTGAAGTCTAATTTATCAATTTTTTAATTTTAAGATTTCTGCTTTTTATGTGTCCTAAGAAATCTTTATTTGCCCCAAAGAATTTTTTTCTATATATTCATCTAGAAGTTTAATAATTTTAGTTTTATATTTAGGTCAGTGATCTATTTCAGACCAATATTTGCATATGATATAAGGGAAGTATCAAGGTTCTTTTTTATTTTCCAAATGGATATCCAGTTATTCCAGCAACATTTGTTTAAAAGAATATCCTTTTGGGATTGAATTACCTTGGCATATTTTATTGGCGGTTAGTTCACCATACATGTGGTTCTGTTTCTGAGTAAACAATAAACGTGAGCCATTTAGTTGACCTGTGTGTCTGTCCTTGTGCTGCCGTCTGTGGTATTACAACTTTATAATAATATGTTTTGAAGTCAAGTGATGTTAGTCCTCCAATTTTGTTCTTTTTCAAAATTATAGCTATTATAGACCCATATAAATTTTAGAGTTGGTTTGTCAATTTCTACCAAAAAAAAAGGCCTACTGGGATTTTGATTGGGATTACATTTAATCTGTAGATCAATTTAGGAAGAATCAACATCTTAATATTGAGTCTTCCAATCCATGGAAATGGTATATTTCTCCATTCATTTAAGTCTTTAATTTTTCTCAACAATGCTTTACACTTTCCAGCATACACATCAGACACACATTTTTTTATGTTTACCTCTATTTCATGTTTTCATGCTTTTATAAATGGGCTTTAAAATATTTATTTTCCAATCTTTTATTCCTAATAAATAGGAATAAAGTTGATTTTTAGTTTTGACCTTATATCCTATGACCTTGTTGAATTCACTTACTGGTTCTAGGAACCTTCTGTAGGTTCTTCAGGATTTTCAACAGAGACAATCATGTCATCTGCAAAAAGTGACAGCTTTATTTTTTCTTTTTCAATCTTTATGCCTTATATTTCTTGATCTTGCCTTTCCGTACTGGCTAGGACTTCCAGTGTGATGGTGAATAAGAATGTTGAGAGAAGACATTTTCGCCTTGTTCCTAATGGAAAAAGCATTCAGTATTTCAACATTTAGTAGCTGTTAAGGAAAGACATTGCACAGATGTCATTCATCAGGTTGAGAAAGTTCCCTTTTATTTTTATTATAATTTGCTGAGAGTCAAATTTTGTCAGATACTTTTTCTGTGTCTATTGAGATGATCATATGGGCTTTCTCTCTTATTCTGTTGATATTGTTAGTAATACTAGTTGATATAATTTTGAACCAAGGATAAACCCCACTTGGTCCCTGTTCATACAATTGCTAGATTCAATTTTGCTAATCTTTGGTAAGAACTTCTATACCCATGTTCTTGTGGGATATTGGTCTGTGATGTTTTGTTTTGTTTTTTCTGTAGTGTCTTTATTTGGCTTTGGTATCAGGATAATGCTAGCTTCAAAAAGGAATTGGGAAGTATGCCCTCTGTTTTCTAGAAGAATTTGTATAAGATACGCATCTCCTCCTTAAATATCTGGTAGAATTCACTAGTGAGGTCATCTGGGCTTAGTATTTTCTTTGTGGGAAACTTTTTAAATTATGAATTTAATGTATTTAATATGTATGGGACTAAGCAGATGTTTTATTTTTTGTAGAGTCAGTTTTGGTCATTTGTGTCTTTTTGGGTTTTTGTTTATTTCATCTACATTGCCAAGTGTATCGGCATAAAGTTGTTCACAGTAATCCATTGTTATCCATTATTACCTGTAGCATCTGTAGTGATGTCCCTTCTTTCATTCTCAATATTGGCAGTACAAATTGTCTCTTCTTGTCTTGCTCACTCTGTTTCGGTTTTTTATTTTTTAGAGCCACCTTTTGGATTTGTTGATTTTTCTCTAATTATTCATTTTCTATCTCCCGTTTTTATTTTTTTTCTTCTACTTACTTGGGATTTAATTTATTGTATCTCTGACTCCCTAAGAAGAGACCTTAGATCATTGATTTGAAACCTTTCTCCTTTTTTATTATAAATATTTTAATGTTATAAGTTTTCCTCCAAACACTGCTTCAGATGAATCCCACTGATTTTTATGTTATTTTCATTTTTATTCAGTTTAAAATGTTTTCTGATTTCCTTATGATTTTTTTTCCTTTGGTCCATGTTGAGCAATTAGGTCAAGTTGTTTGATAGTATTGTTTAGATTTTCCATATCCTTACAGATCTTCTGTCTACTTGTTCTGTCAGTTACTGAGAGATAAACAGTGAAATCCCAAAATTTTAAGTTTTTCTATTTATGCTTTCAAGTCTATTAGCTTTTGCTACCTATATTTTTAAGCCCTGTTTTTAGGTACATATGCACTTAGGATTATTATGTCTTCTTAATGAATTACAATTATAACTATAATATGAAATGTCTGTTTTTATCCTTGAAATACTCTTGTTCTAAAGTCTAACTTGAATAATATTAATAGTCACTCCAGCTTTCTTACAATTTTAATGTTTATATATACCTATCTATATCTATTTTTAATCTTTACTTTTAATTTACTTTAGCTTTATATTTTATTTTATTTTATTTTATTTATTTATTTTTTTTTGAGGCAGAGTCTCACTCTGTTGGCCAAGGCTAGAGTGCCATGGCGTCAGCCTAGCTCACAGCAACCTCAAACTTCTGGGCTCAGGCGATCCTTCTGCCTCAGCCTCCAGAGTAGTTGGGACTACAGGCATGCACCACCATGCCCGGTTAATTTTTTCTATATATTTTTTTTAGTTGAACAATTAATTTCTTTCTATTTTTAGTAGAGACGGGGTCTCGCTCTTGCTCAGGCTGGTTTTGAACTCCTGACCTTGAGCAATCCACCTGCCTCAGCCTCCCAGAGTGCTAGGATTACAGGCATGAGCCACAGCGCCCGGCCTCAAATCCATTTTATTAATGTTAGTTCTACACCCTTAGATAAGTCACTTAATATCTATGAACCTTACTAATCAAAGTATTCCCTTATGGTGATATGGGAATCAGATAATAGTCATGAAGGTTGTTTGGAAGACTAAATAGCATCATGCAAATATTAAGGGCTTATATTATGAAGATAATGACTAAGATCATTGATTCTTAAGAAAGCATCTTTTGGTTACATGCTATGTGAATAGCTATATAAATGAATAGTATAAAACTGCTTTACAAGTAACAAAGTACTACAATAGTTATGCACTTGGAAAATAAAACTTCCAAAAGGGAACAATACCCTTTTGTAGGAATGGAAATATTAATAAAATGTTTTTAAGGGAACAGTACTAAGAGAAGTTTGACTTTTCATTTTTCTCTTTCGAAAAAGAGAGTAAAATTTAGTTTATCTTTAAGCCTAGCATAATCTGAGATTAGTTGCCTGCATAATAAAATGTGTGTGTGTGGGTATGTGTACACTACCTTTCCACCACAGGTACACAGCTACAACCACATTAGTATATACACTAATCTTGTCTGAATTTAACTGCATACTAACTCTATATAGTTTGTTACCACATAAACTAAAATTTTTTCATTATTTAATGCTTATCTCTTCATTTTTGACTCTACATTAAAGCCTCAGAATGTAGTCTTTTAGATATTACTTTGACTGTTTGTTTAGGAAAGAATTATGTGCCTCAGAGAACTCAAAATAAATGAGCTCAATTTTAGCTCACTTAGAACTATGGGATTCAAAATAGCATTTTGAACTATTCTATATCTTTTAATTTAAAAGCCTTCATTTCATGTTAAATTTTTTTTTTTTTTTTTTTTTTTTGAGACAGAATGTCACTCTGCTGCCCGGGCTAGAGTGAGTGTCGTGGCGTCAGCTAGCTCACAGCAACCTCAAACTCCTGGCCTCAAGCGATCCTACTGCCTCAGCCTCCCGATTAGCTGGGACTACAGGCATGTGCCACCATGCCCGGCTAATTTTTTCTATTTTTAGTTGGCCAATTAATTTCTTTCTATTTTTAGTAGAGACGGGGTCTCGCTTTTTAGGCTGGTTTTGAACTCTTGACCTTGAGCAATCCGCCTGCCTCGGCCTCCCAGAGTGCTAGGATTACAGGCGTGAGCCACCGCGCCCGGCCTAAATTATTTTTTTTTAATTCAGATATTTTGAGCATTGGAATAAAGGCTATACTAGTATATTGTTTACTTCTCTTTAGGAGAAACTGAAGAAGATGATCAAGACAGCTCCGACAGTGATGTCACTACTGTTAAGGACAGATCCAGGGATTCTGATGAGTCTGGAGGTAAGATTGCTTATATACATAGGACTCTTCTCATAGGAGCTATCTTTTTAGTTAAAATATAAAGGTATTCTGTGAATTTGCTTTTTTTTAAGTACTTTAAAATTTTCTTATAGAAAACAAATAACTCTTTTATTAATATTTATTTTTGAGACAGGGTCTGTCACCTCAAACTCCTGGGCTCAAATGATCTGCCTGCCTCAGCCTTCTGAGTAGCTGGGACTGTAGGTGCATGCCATCATGCCCAGCTAATTTTTCTATTTTTTTGTAGAGATGGGGTCTTTCTCTTGCTCAGGCTGGTCTCAAACTCCTGGCCTCACGTGATCCTCCCACCTCGGCATCCCAGAGTGCTAGGATTATAGGTGTGAGTCACTGTGCCCAACCACAAATAACTCTTGGGAACAAAAACATTTTATTTTACATAAATAAAAAAGCAAGCTAAAAGTGATTTATTTGGGCTGGGCACAGTGGCTCATGCCTGTAATCCTAGCACTCTGGGAGGCTGAGGCGGGAGGATCACTCAAGGTCAGGAGTTTGAAACCAGCCTGAGCAAGAGCCAGACCCCTGTCTCTACCAAAAATAGAAAGAAATTAATTGGACAACTAAAAATCTGTAGAAAAAATTAGCCGGGCATGGTGGTGCATGCCTGTAGTCCCAGCTACTCGGCAGGCTGAGGCAGGAGGTTTGCTTGAGCCCAGGAGTTTGAGGTTGCTGTGAGCTAGACTGACACCACGGCACTCTAGCCTAGGCAAAAGAATGAGACTCTGTCTCAAAAAAAAAAAAAGTGATTTATTTGTTTAGATATTATATGCCATTATATTACATGTATCAGATGTACACGTGGAATCAATAATTTTAATAGTATTAAAAGAAAAATATATAACTTTTTAAAAAGTAGAGTTATTTGTTATTCTTGAATTTTGTAGAGAAACTGATCAAGTTGGCACTGGAATTTACCATACGATCAAAAGTGTCACGCTATAGCTATTAGGAAGTTAACTACTTTATATCTCTGGATTGTTCAAATTCACACCAAGTTAATAATTAACAGTTTCTGATTGTTTATGTGAATTTATCTTTAAATATAATCAATGAAAGAGTTTAGTAAAGAGAGAAAAATACCAATTTGAAGCTTAAGATAGTACTGAATTAATTTGTAAACTCTATAATTTTATACTTTAGTCCTGTAGAAAAGTAATTCTCTACTTCTCCCTCACCACTTCCTGAAAATCTTTGTAATTCCTATGTTTTATTTCATCATTCCACTTTAAAAATAAGCCCATAAGCTTACTTTATGGGTATTTGATATTCTATATATTTCCCACCCCTCCTCATTTTCCCTTATTCTTTCTTGCTATAAAAATCCTAAAAGGAGATATGTAACAATCTAGCATAATGGTTAAGAACCTGGGCTCTGGAGCCAGAATCCATGCGTTTTAATCCTTCACACTTCTGTATTCCTCAGTCTCTTCATCTGAGTTGTTGTGAGGATTAAATTAATTCACATATGCAAAGCACTTAGCAAGTACCTGGCACATAGTAGACCAATTGTGTTGTTATTAGTGTTCATATATGTATACATAAAGCTCTAAAAATTAGAGACTAATTAAGTCATTTGTATAGCCAATCGTTTGCTGTCATTGCTACAGCATGTAGCTATTTGGAACTACGTAAACTCTAGGTCCTGTGATCCCTTCAGAATTCTTGAAAGTTCTCATGTGACCTTATTGAAGCATACCCACACGCAGAAGAAAACTCTAGCTAAAGAACAAAATGTTGAGACATACTAAGGGTACTGGTCTTCCTAGGTTATCTTCTGGGCCAGTCATCACCAAAGAGGTACAAGAAGATCCATTGGAATGCAGGAAAAAATAATAGAATTTTATATAGATTTGTTTTTTATTTCTATATGTAAAGACACAATCACACTCTGTCACCCAGGCTGGAGTGCAGTGGCACGATCATAGCTCACTGTAGCCTCAAACTCCTGGGCTCAAGCAATCCTCCCACCTCAGCCTCCCAAGTAGCTAGGACTACAAGTACATGCCACCACATTTGTCTAATTTTTATTTTTATAGAGACAGTGTCTTGCTATGTTGCCCAGCCTGGTCTTAATAAACGTATTATTTCAGTAGTGCATGTATATAATGTGAGAAAGAAAAAATGTTTCAGGGATTGATGCTCAGAATGTTTTTAGTGATAGAAATATGCTATGAAAAATATTTAGCTACTATACCTTTATGCGTCAAATGCTTCTATTTCCAAAATAGCAATTTGATCACTTGTAAACAAATCTAGTTCTAAATCCTACTTTTTATGGAGAAAAAAAATTTTAAGAAAAGCAGACTAAAATACATAATGTATTGTCCACTTGCAGGGAAAATTTTTTTTTTTTTTTTTTTGAGACAAAGTCTCACTGTGTTGCCCAGGCTAGAGTGCCGTGGCATCAGCCTAGCTCACAGCAAGCTCAAACTCCTGGGCTCAAGCAATCCTTCTGTCTTAGCCTCCCCGGTAGCTGTGACTACAGGCATGTGCCACCATGCCCAGCTAATTTTTTCTATATATTTTAGTTGGCCAATTAGTTTCTTTCTATTTTTGGTAGAGACGGGGTCTCGCTCTTGCTCAGGCTGGTCTCGAACTCCTGAACTCAAACAATCCTCCCGCCTCGGCCTCCCAGAGTGCTAGGATTACAGGAGTGAGCCACCGCGCCCGGCCACTTGCAGGAAAAATTTAAGGCAAAATGGATATTAATGATTTCAAGAAGATCCATCGTTGTAAGCTTTTCAAAATTTTCCCCAAACTCAAAGATTTCCTTATTTCCTTACCTCATGCCATGTTCCATATCTTACAATTTTTTCTTTAAAGAGTGGCTAGGGAAAAGACATAATAAATTAGTTAATTTTTTAGATATGATAGGACTCTTTAGAAACTGTTTTAAATAAATTATGCACCCAAGTGTTAAATTCTCTGCGGTTTATCTGAATATTTTTGCTCTTTTGGTTAAATACTCATTGTTCTCTTATACAATGTAAATTTAAAAGTTAAATGTGATTTATAATAATGGTTTTTTTTTTTTTTTTTTTTCTTTCAGATCAAACCACCGGATCATCTGGTCAATATCGAGAATCATTTTGGCAGTCATCACAAAGTAAGGAAAGCCATGTTTACAGGTCTACCTGTGGGCCTGGTCAAACACTATTCTTTATTTTTGAAGATTTTCTTTTGCAATTTAATACAAATATTGAAAGAGAGTTGTAATAAATACTAAAAAACTTACCAATATTTTTCTACCTCTTGAATTCGCTTCTTGAGTTATTCTTCTCTATACCCAAACCTGAATTTGAATTCAAAACACACACACAAAAAAACCGCTACTGCTTTCTGTGATTTGTTGAATGACTTTGCTTACAATATAAATGGATTGGTTGTTTTTAGTTTGATTGACCAGTATAGTGGTTTGAGCCTACTTATATGGACATATTCTAATAAGGACATGAAATTTTATATATAGTATGGTTTCAACTCTGTTGCAAAAGTTTAAAAGGATGAATAAATAAGTGATAAAGCACATATAGTAAAAAGTTAATGGTAAGCTAGGTGGTGGGTATATGAGTATTCATTATAAAAGTCTTAAAACTTAGCTTACAACTTTGAAAATTTTCATGATCAAAATGTTGTAAAAATATAGCAAAAGATTGGAAAGTAATACACTATATGCTAAGAATGATTTGCTCAGGATGATAGAATCATTGGTGACATTTTTCTTTTACTTTATTATTTTCTTCCTCAGCCTCCCAAATAGCTGGGACTACAGGCATGCACCACCATGCCCCGCTAATTTTTTCTATATATTTTTAGTTGTCCGACTAATTTCTTTCTATTTTCAGTAAAGACGGGATCTCGCTCTTCCTACTTCCTAAGGCTGGTCTCGAATTCCTGAGCTCAAACAATCCTCCCGCCTCAGCCTCCCAGAGTGCTAGGATTATAGGAGTGAGCCACGGCCCACACCAGCATTTACAACCAAACACAGCTGATAAAATTCATCTTGCTGTGGATGGTGAGGATTTGAAGTGCATATAAGGGAGATGAGGCCTTTATGTTCACTTTCCTTGAAAGAACAGAGAATCCCGGTGAGGTGGGTCACCATCAGCCTGCCTCCTTCCTTCTTGCTCCAGTTGATTCAGGGATCCTACCCTGGCCTTCTGGAGTGTATGCATCACTGCACTGATAAAGAAATGGAAACACATTGGCCAAGAATTATGATTTTGTCACACAGCCAACGCTGGAAGTGGCTTTACACTTTCTTGTTACACAAAAGACTTAAATGTGTGGGCCCTCATGTAGCACAAAATGCCTAAAATTCAGAAAATTATGGAAACAACTCTTCTCCACCCCTGAGGATATTTCATCTTTACAAAGTTGAAAATACAAAATATTAAAATAATTTGCCCTTTCTCCCCATCAAAAGGACTCATATTCTCAAAGGATTTCTACACTGTATAAAATTCTGAAACAAAATTTATTTCTCCCCAAACCAAGACTCAAAAGTCAATGTTAAGCTGCCAAGAAGACCCTTTTCCATAGAGGAGTGGAAAAGACACCTTGTTACTATTTTTTTTTTAAACCACATTTAGAGAAAGATAGCAAAAGGAGTTTCTGGCCTCATGATGTTTATTTTTCACTTTTATTTTCCGCATTTCTTGGCATCGGTTAGTGGGAGAAAAGAGAACAACTTGTTTTCCAAAGTTTGGGATATTCTTGGAGAAAGCCCTAATCTTTCCCATGTTAGCTCCACCAAAATAGTTTGTTGAAAGATGGCAAGAATGAAAATGCTATACATCCACCTGTTCCACTTTTTCACGGTTTTTCACATCAAAAGCACCTGGAGTATCAATTGTGCTCAACACAAAATAACACTGAGGGCTGAAGAGAGGATGATGTCACTTGCTCATAACATCAGCTGACATGACAAAGGATCTGAACTATCCAAGAAGTCTTCACAGCCAAACTTGCCTGGCACCAGGGCCTCCTGAAAAGAACAGGACAAGCAGCTGTGCATGCTCAAATAGCAAGACGTGCAGAACACATCCCCACTCTGCTAGAAATAAAGAGCACACAGGAAGTATACTGACAGCAAGAGCCTGGTTCTGACTGCTGGGGCCAATACTCATGAAACTTCTGCACCGAAGATGAGGGGTAAGCAGAGAAATGGCAACAACACCTGGAGGTGGGAGTGAGGAGGAGTAAGAGTGAGATGCACATATGCACATGCGCACACATGCACCCATGGCTGCCTCTGAAGGCTGCCTGGCTACTTCCAGCCCACAGCAGCCATCCGACAGCCCTGTCTACTTGCCCGGCTCAGAACTTCAGCAGTAGCAGTCTTTTAACTATCCACACTTTCTTCTCTCCTTTTAAGGCACAAACATATTTACAGTTTCGAATACACCTGTCAAGTTCTGAGAACTGTACTAAGCAAGTTAACAGAGGCCAGTTGGTTCATTTTGGCTATATGCTTCGCTGAGGGACGGCTTCAGGTTTGAAGCAACCAGAAGGTGTGAGCCTTCTCTCCGTGCCACTGTGGGATATGGGCATGTCTACCATCAAGGTGGGGCCACAGGGGAAGCCAAAGTGGCAAAAGTATGACTGCGATGGGAATGTTTAATATTTTTTTACTTTGCATTTAACATTTTCCTAACAAGATGGCAGTTCTTGTCTGCCTGAGCTGACTCTCAGAATGAAGAACAAGTGGAGGCTGCCAGGGAGCATCTGCAATTCCACGTAAAGTCACTGTGATCATAGTTCATTCATATTATTCTCTCACCTTCCCACAAAGACAGATACATACGTGTACACACGGTCACACACACACACACACACACACACACACACACCCCTTCCACCATGGAGGAAATCTTCGCAACAGGAAGCACTTGAATGATATTTGGAGAGTTCCCATGAAAAGGCCTTCCCCTCACAGTGAAAGGGGATCAATAGAACAGAAACCAGGTGTTCAGGACTCCATCTCTTCTTGGTCAAGGGTTGGTGGCACAAAGTTGATGACTTCATCGTAGGTCAGGCTTTTCCACTCATCTATGAGAAGGTCCCTGCTTTCAAAGGACTGACCCTAAGGGTCGGTCACTGGCTTATCATCAGGGTCATGGTACTGAGCAAAGTATGCATGTGCAAGGGCTTGGGCTGCTGTAATTCTCTTATCTGAGTCCAATACAAGTATCTTCTCCAGCAAGTCGACAGCCAAAGGATTGGCACCAATAAATACATCTGCAAAGTTCATCTTCGGCATCTGGGTCAAAGACTAAATACAGTTTCTTGCCTCGTGACTTGGCGTCCTGTTAATGAGATAAGCAGGGGGTGTCCCTGTCAGACGCATAATCTGCTGAAGCTGGTTAATATGGTCTGTACCAGGAAACAATGTTCTTCCAGTCAATAGCTCGGCCATTATGCATCCCACTGACCAAATATCAACTGTCTGGTTGTAATGCATCCAATCAGCATGATCTCAGGAGCCCTGTACCACCTAGTGGCCACGTAGCCTATCATTTCATCATCTGTATGCCGAGCCAGTTCGAAGTCCAGGATCTTCAGCTCACAGTCTTTGTTCACAGCTAGATTACTAGGTTTTAGGTCCCTGTGAATTACGTCAGCTGAATGTGTATACTTTAGACCTCAGAGAATTTGGTAGATAAGGAACTGAACATGGTCATCTGTAAGCTTCTGACATTTCACAGTGTTGTTCAAATCTGCCCCCATGAGATGGGTCACCAGGTACACATCATTGAATTCCTCCAGAGACCTTGCCGATGTAAAAACGTCCAACAGACCAATCACATTTTCATGTTTCATGTGTTTAAGTAACCGCAATTCTCTGTAGGTTCTTTTGGCATGGATGACGGACTGAAATGGTCTGGATAGCTTCTTCACTGCCACACGTAACCCAGTTTTTTTGTTTTTTTTTTGAGACAGTTTCACTCTGTTGCCCAGGCTAGAGTGAGTGCCATGGCATGAGCCTAGCTCACAGCAACCTCAACCTCCTGGGCTCAAGCAATCCTTCTGCCTCAGCCTCCCGAGTAGCTGGGACTACAGGCATGCGCCACCATGCCCGGCTAATTTTTATATATATATATATCTTTAGTTGGCCAATTAATTTCTTTCTATTTTTAGTAGAGACGGGGTCTCACTCTTGCTCAGGCTGGTTTCGAACTGCTGACCTTGAGCACTCCACCCGCCTCGGCCTCCTAGAGTGCTAGGATTACAGGCGTGAGCCACCGCGCCCGGCCTACGTAACCCAGTTTTTGTGTCAAAAGCAGCGCATACCAAGCCATAGGTGCTGGAGCCCACCGGGGACAGATTCTGGTAACGCTTGGGTACCTCCCAGATTGTCTTGTTCAGCTCCTGGTAGAACGTGGGCCTCTCTTGAGACATTTTCCAGCGGCAGCTGCGGGGCAAGGAGGTGGCCCCAACCAGGCGGGGACCTATCACACTCCCACGCGCGGCCCCTGCAGTCAGCTGCAGCAGCTGGACTAACCTCAGTGACTGGGGCAAGCCCGGCTAAGGGCAGGGGCGCACTCCGGGGCTCAAGGCTGCACCCACTGCGACTTTCCTGCACCCTCTTCCCACCAGGCCTACTCTGGCCTGGTCGCTGAACTCTCGCTCTTGCTGCTGTGCCCGTTGAGGCTTCAGTGGTGGTGCTTGCGGAACGTCCCACTCCCCTGCTTTTTTTTTTTTTTTTGAGACACAGCCTCACTCTGTTGCCCAGGCTAGAGTGCCGGGACATCATCCTAGCTCACAGCAACCTCAAACCCCTGGGCTCAAGCGATCCTTCTGCCTCAGCCTCCCGAGTAGCTGGGACTACAGGCATGCGCCACCATGCCCGGCTAATGTTTTCTATATATTTTTAGTTGGCCAATTAATTTCTTTCTATTTTTAGTAGAGACAGGGTCTCGCTCTTGCTCAGGGTGGTTTCAAACTCCTGACCTTGAGCGATCCTCATGCCTCTGCCTCCCAGAGTGTTAGGATTACA
>CAUYRT010050992.1:0-26578 GCA_963574885.1 Lepilemur ruficaudatus | reverse complement strand
CTCATGAAGAATAACAAGGACACTCGTACCGTTTGGGACATTCTAAGGATTTGGATGCTTCCTCTCAGGAACTAGAGACACAGGTCAAACAAATTCTTTGTCTTCATGCCCTGCTTCTGATTCTGCATTTGTTTTCTCAAGAAAACAAGTCTACTTGGTCCAGTGTGGGTCCAGAATCCACTCTTGATACAATAACCCATGAGACCCAGGGGGCAGAAATCGAGCTTCTGGGTTTACACCACCGCGAAGGACATTTTGGGTAGAAGCAGGCAGACGTCTCTCCCATGGGTGTCTACGAGGCCCTCATCAGCAGGCAGAACAACTGGACAGAAGACACTTGGATGCACAGAATCTCGTTGTGTTTTATGACACGCTTTCCCTTTCACACCTGTCAAGTTCAACTGGAAGAAAAGACTGATGCCCGCGCACTAGCCCAGGCAGCCCCTCGGCCTTCACGCTGCTGCCTCATCCCGCACTGACTTAAACTCTCCTTTGTAACATGGGAGGAGCCAGGCCCTGTGTCTAGTTTGGCTCCAGGCAGCATCAGGCAGTTGGTGAGATTTATCTCCAAACAGATACAGTCATATCCCCTTTCTCCTTTCTGCAGACAGGCTGACGCTAAGCTGTGCACACACAGTAAAATGCATGCAGGGAAGAGCAAAGCGACTGCAGAACACTGGGGGTTGCTGAGTTTGGCTATTCCATGACCATGCCATTTAACTGAGAGGACGGTTTATCCCAGCGACCCGCAACGCACAGGTCACAGACCCGGGGGGCACGCGGGAGTAATTTCACAGCTCCATGAACACGTGGCGACAAGCACTGCCACTCTGATCTTTATTTAGTTCCCACAAAAACTAAAATGATGCCAGACTTATGCCTGCAGGTGCTATTAAGATTAAATAAAAACACTTTTTTAAGAAAACCTACTTTAAAGGTGTTCCTCACATTATCCACAGCATTTTGTCATTATATCTATTCTCAATTAACAGGTAGTAAAAGTACAACTACCATAGAAGATCTGTTGAAGTTTTTGCCATTAAAATGGGGTGTTGCTCAGTCCCCTCAAGGTTGGAAACTGCTTGTCTAATTCACGTTTGGGTGTCCCGCAAGGAGGCTTTACTCAAAACCCTAAGTAAGTCCCTAATCCACAAGCAGAGAACGGCACATGTAGCCGACCACTCTGGGAAAGGGCTGGAGAGTCAGGCTTCAGGCTTATAGGTGGGGGGATGGTAAGTATATGCAGAAAAGACCCTTATGGACTCCCAGCCCAAATGATTTAAAACAGGAATAGTTTTTTAAAAAAACAGTAGCAAGTACCTCTTTGTGAAGCGTACTTTTTTCTGAGCAAAATGTTCACAGCTGTTCAACTGGAAGGATTTAGGGGACAGTCATTCATTTGTTCAGGAAACACGTAGCGGTGACGTCCCTGTGTGCACCTTATAGTAGAAATAGGATAGCTAAGAGTCGGGCTCTGCCCTCGAGGATTCCATCTGGTGGAAAATGCAAGAGTACAAATGAGCATGCAATTACGCACTCAGGTAAGGAGCAGATATCCAAACGAGAAAGTGGTAAACTCTCAACAAGAGAAGTACAGATGACAAGTTCCAGTAAACCAGAAGATGCAGAGAGATTTGTAGCTGCTGTAGACCAGGGAATACTGCCCGGAGAAAGCAACATTTGAACTGGTCATTGAAGATCGTTTCATTTTGCTGCTGGGGGAGGAGAGTGTCAGGTCTTAGGCAAAGTGCAGTATTGAGACTTGAAAGCTGTACGTGCTTCATGGAGCACGGACTTGGAGTCAAGATAGGCACCAGTGTTAACGGTGTCTTTGCTTTTCCCTTAGTCACTGTGGGCCGTGCCATGTCCATCCAAGAGATGACACGGAAACCAAGGCTAGATCCACATGTCACTAAGGGCTCCCTGGGCCTCACCAGCCTGTGGCTACAATGAGGGTCACAGAAAGGGCATCAGCCCAGCTGTTGCTGGCTCTTTTCCCGTGTGTGCACCAGCCCCCTGAGAAATGCACACGTATGTTCACACACGTGTGCGTACTCATACACACGCACTCTTGAAGAGTCACCAAGGAGTCTGCACACTGGCTCAGGATTCTTCATGCCACTGTTCTGTCCTGCCCATGCAGGCCAGTGTCCACAGTGCAGGCACTAGCACTGGCATCAAAGGGACAACGCCTCCATTCTCCCAGTGCCATCTGCCTTTGCGGGCTGCACCAAGCTGCTTTTGCTACTCTGAAGCTATGCTGTGCCCTTGCCTAGGTGGGGAGTGTCCCCTTTCCCTCACGTGTTGGGGGGCACCCACCCAAAGTCACGCCATGGTGTCTGTCGCACTCCTCATCTCACTCTCTGCAGAGGATTTAGACACAGTCCTTGGGGTCAGATCAGGACCACTAACGTCTTGGGCCCACCCCATCCCAGTCTTATTTCTGACATACAGAACCTCCCCTTCTCAGCTGAACACACAAGCCCTCAGCCCTTCTGGGCATAGGTGGTTCGAAGGTGAATTACAGAGAAATAACGGGGGACCCTAGACTAGAGAGGAGGAGTGGGAGACGCCTCCCTTCCCTTTGTCAGTTCAGGTCGCTCACTCTTTGGTCCTGACGGACTCTCACTAACAGGTTTGGGGAGGTGGCCGAGCACTGATGCTCATCAGTCCGTCTAGATGATGCCCACGTGCACCTGAGGCCGAGGACCACTGTCCGGGTGCTGCTTACTGCCAGGAGGACGTCAGCATATTCGATCACCACAAACCCTTCAGAAAAATAAAAAATATTGTAAATACCAAGGCTTTCTTTTTTTTAAACCAACTAGCCATCGTGTTGAACTATTAAATTTGGGCTCAAGATCTAGCAGAGTTTGGGGCCCAAGAACTTCGGTCTTTAGATGTTTCTGAACCAGGCAGAGGGAGTGAGGTCTCTGTGGTCATCCCAGGCGCTTGCCTTGCTCTGTGCGTTGCTTTGCCCACGTTACAGTCATACTGAAGATGTCGGAAACACAGACTCATCTCTCAGATCTCAGCTAGGGGAACAGCGCTCGCGTGACCGACGTGGTGAAGACTGAACCAGCCTGAGGACCAGTAGACCGCGAGAGCGTCAGGGGACCCAGGGCAGAATCCTCTCTCAGAGCTACTCATATTCTAGTGAGCAACGCCTCCGCCTTCCCGGGACACTCGCCGGGCCGTAGCTTCTGCAGATGCGGTTGCCAGTTTCCTTACAGTGACCGTCTATCTCCAGAAAGCAGAACAGAGCATCCTCGACATGCTCTATTAGGGACCTGAGCAGACATTCCTTATCATTCACGTTTCACAGATTCCTAGTCATCTTCAAAACGGAAGCAGAAAAAAATAGCCCCATATGACTATTCAAATACTTACTTTTTTTAAAAAATAGTATTTTATGAGACACGGTATTTTAAAATTGTACCCAGAAATCAGCATTTTTAAAATTTTATATCCCCATTATTCAGAGTTAGAACTATGCCCACAAAGAATTTCCTTGCTCCAAGCGGCCCAAAGAGCCATTAGAAGCGGATCTTGTTCTTTCAGCCTTCTGGTAAGGACTGCTCGATTGCTGCTCAAATCTGTGTTAACAGCATAATGGCCCTATACCGCCAGCCAACGCGATGCATTATGAACTACGAAGAACTGAGTAATTTTCAGATTATGGGACTCAAATCTATTTTTAATGGGCACCTAAACTTATATTTATATAATATTACCACGTAATAAATCATAGAAATGACCCAGAAGTTTTTAAGTACATATTTGAAAACTCCTAACAGCTCCAGAAACCCCAATAAATCTGATTGTACAAATTAACACGTAATGATTCATTTGACTTACACAAGAAAAATGTAGTTTAAATGCTTACGAACAAAAAAATTACACCTACATATGTCACCTTTGAGTTCATTTGTCAAAAGGAGAAGAGGAAAAAAAGGATGTGCTGAAAAGTCTGTTAACTTAATTCCATTTCTCATAAATGAAATCTTTTATGCAAAAAAAGAGACTCTGCTTTGAGAAGAAAATTTGAGTTAATTATCCAGATAACTTTTTTCTTTACACGTCTAATGCTTTTATAGTAGTTACGGAAGGGGATATCAACTAATACTATTTTCTTATGAGCCCTCAAAAAATAACATCAACACATAGATAGGAAAAACATTCTGAGTTCTTTGTTTTTTTTCTTTTTGAGCAGACCCCATGTTTCTGTTTAAGTCAACTACAAATTATGTACCTTCTACCTGGTTTGTAACATTACACACAAACATTTATTTTATTCATCTCCTATTTTAGGGATAGGGTCTCATTCTGTTGCCCAGGCTGGAGTGCAGTGGTTCCATCATAGCTCACTAGCAGCCTTGAACTCCTGGGCTCCAGCAATCCTCCTGCCTCAGCCTCCCGAGTAGCTGGGACTACAGGTACATGCCACCACATCTGGCTAATTTTTCATTTTCTTTTTCTTTTTTTTTCTCCTGAGAGATGGGGTCTCACTATGTTGCCCAGGCTGGTCTCGAACTCCTGGCTTCAAGTGATCGATCCTCTCACCTCAGCTGCCCAAATTGTTGGGATTACAGGCATAAGCCACTGTGCCCAGCTCAGATAATTTAAGTTCAATCAGTATTTATTTGAAATACATAGATTATTAGGTCCAAGGCAGAATGACTTGAATTAGTTATACAGCACAGGTTAGTGCTTTTGTCACTTTCTGTTCTAGAATTGTTCCAACTCTCAGAACGACCAGTTGCCGCTATAAGATTTTGGCACTTTCTTAACTCTCTATCCACAAAATCTAGGCTGCTTCCCCCTGCCCCCTGTAAAGTATGAAATTACTTCTGCTGATTGGAAACTGCCCTGCAATGAATTGTGGCTCATTCGCTGCAAATGGGCTTTGTTGGTGTCCTGGACTCAACTGCCCCCGCTCTGGGCTTGTTCCCGGGACATTCCACCAGGACACTGGCAAGGCAGGCTCTCCTCACCCCATGTTCACCCCAGGAGAGGAACCTCAGCTTTACGTCTGGATAGTTTCTGTTGACCCCTCAGGATCTGTCCTATCCCCTCGACCACAGCAGTGCGCTGTGTCCTGGAGGCTCTGAAGTGGATGGTATCAGCTGGACTGCCACTTGGTTCCACCGCCGGAGGCACTGCCAGGAAACAGAGGGAAGGAGGACAGCGAAGTGGGGTGTCTATGTCCCTTGGCTCATTCGTGGTCTCTGCAGTTTGGCTGGTCCCTCTACACCAAAGGCCACATCCTGGTCCAAGATCCCCTCCCCCAGCTTCGGCTCCTCCCCTCCAGGTTCCACTCTTGCCCCCTCAAGCCAAGGGGTGGTAGGAATAACTCCAGGCTCTTGCACCATCCCATGGTGTTTTCTCTTAACTCTGCTCACACCTTTACCCATAGCCTATTAAACACCCCCAGTTACTGTTTGGATGTGCCTTCCTAGCTCCTGCTGGGCGCTGCACGATGCACTCCATGAACTGTTGTCTTTGCAAGTATGTATATGTGGCCTCCAGCAAGCCTCTCTGGGGCAGTATTATATTTCCACTATTCCAGAGGTGAGGGGAAATTAGGACACAGATGCCAGAGGGCAGGCAGGTGCCCCAAGCAGATAGTTACCAAAGCCAGTGGTGCAGGGAGGGGAGGGGAGTGAGGGAGGGTGGATATCCCAGTGAGGGGAGGCAGGAGATGCTACCACCCGTGGGAACCTGATGGAATTCTCAAGTCTATGAATTCTGGAATGGATAGGAATTATGGAAATAAGTCATAATTTTTGTATCATTAAGACAACATAAAAAAACCCATCAAATATTTTCCCATTGAGATAGAAAAGGAAAATGAGAAAAATTATGGGTGCTTTGGTAGAACATAACTGACAATGATACCAATCACATCAATTCTATTCAGGGGGTGCACTGGGTTGACTAGCATCCCCTCCAAAATTTATGTCCACCCAGAATGTCAGAATGTGACCTTATTTGGAAACAGGTTCTTTGCAGATGTAATTAGGAGTGAGTTAAGAGGAGGTCCTACTGGAGCAGGCTGGACCCTACCCCACTGACTGTGTTTCTATAAGAGAAACACAGACCCACACAGGGAAGATGGCCACGTGAAGACGGGGCAGCAACCGTAGTGATCCAGCTGTGACCCAAGGACACCAAAGACTGCCAGCAACCACAGGAATCTAGGAGGAGGCAGGGAAGGATCCTTCCCTGGAGCCATCAGTGGGAGCCCAGCCCTGCGGCCAACACCTTGATCTCAACCTTGCGGCCACCAGAACTATTCAAGAAAACATTTCTGCTGTGTTATGTCCTCCCCGTCCGCAGTGTGTGGTATTTTGTTCCTACAGCCACAGGAAAGGAACACGGGGCTGAGCATCCTCCTCCACGTGACTTTGTCAGATCTCCCAGGACACAAATCTCTCCTTCCTGCCGCCGTCCATACTTCAGCCATTTCAGCACGTGCCTCGGACTGGTAACTGCCGCATCTCGACAGTGTGCTTCTCCCTGAGAATCTCGGTGCCTGCGCCCGCCCGACACCCTCTAACCTTCTCTTCCTTCCCTCTCAGTCTCCCATACCTCCCTGCTTTCCACGCAAGACCCTTTCCCCACTTCCTGGGAGAGGACAAACAGGGCCTCAAGAGTCCCATGAAAGAGAAACCACCATGCTCAGGTGCTGCTCAGGCCACACAGCAAGCAGCACAGGTCAAGTGTCGCTGCATGTGATGGGTGTCACAACCGTTCCCAACATGTTAACCAAGCAAAGATGTGGGAGACTCTGAGGTGACGTATTTTTCTCCTGAATTACCACCTTGGCTTTGTGCTTCATGTTAGGGCAGGAAGATGCTAGGACAGAAAGCAACCCGCCTGCAAGACTTCTTGACTTTTGTTTTCACAAATCCCGAGTCCACAGAGTTGGCACAGCTTGAGGAAGAGGCAGAGGGGCTCCGAGAGGCCAGGTGATGGAGGGAGGGACTTCCCATTGAATAAGAAGAGGGTTTCTTGAGACATGAAGGACAGCAGGATCTGACTTCCCCCAGAGAGACAGCCACGCTCAGGAAGGACAGAGGATACAGAGGCGGCAGGACTCCAGCCTCCGCACCTGCCCCGGGCCTGAGCTGGCACAGAAATCCCTTTGGGCCTGAACCTCATCAGCTTGGGAAGAGACAGGGCAAGAAACCCTTTCCTCTGTTTCCTGATCTGGTGACCACCCTGGGAGTGGGGAAATCCAAAAATGACAAAAATAAGATTTCCCCCAGCCTGGAGCTAAAAATGAGGTTTGAAATAAAAAACAAAGTGATATTTCTTACACGGCTGAGTTTATGGCCTGAGCATCATGCAGACTCCCTTCCCATTTCGGTGAGGACTGAGAGGGTTGAAGAACAGGTGAAATTTATAGCAAATGTCACGGGAAGCCATCATTTCTTCTTCTAGCTATATAAGCAACAGAAATGTGGGCACATGTTCAAAAGAAGACATGTTCTAGAAGGCTCTTTGGAACACTCCCCATAATTGGCCAAAAACTGGCAACTTCCCAATGCGCACTGACAGTAGCATAAACAAACTGTAGAACACACACACAGTGACATAGTGTCCAGCAATGAGAACGCGCTGTTACAATTGCACACAACACGGCAGAGTCTCACAAACAAAACCTTGAGTGAGCGAAGCCACGTGTTCCATTCACGCAAACTGCAAAGCAGGCGCGCAAATCAATGCTGTTACAAGTCAGGAGAGCGGCTGCCTGTGGGCAGAAGCAGTGATTAGAAAGGAACACAAAGGGGCTTCGGGGGCGCCAGTTGGGGTTTGCGAGCATTCCCTGAGCTGAGCTCTTATCATTTATGCACTTTTCTGTGCTGTACGTATATAATTCTTCAATATAAAACAATAGAAGGAAAGAGTTTTAGACATAGTGAGCAGATAGACATGGAGACAGAAAAAGACACACAAGGAGAGATGGGGGCAGACGGGGACAGCAAGGACCCGCTTTAACAGACATTCCACCTTCTCTGAAAGCATCTGATATGGTGCCATCCTTGGGGTCCCAAATACATTGGGATGGGGTGGGGGATGGGAGTGATGGAGGCGATGTTGGAAACTGTTTCTATGGAAACGCCTGGCACTTAGCAGACAACCCACAAACACCGGTCCCAGCCTCCCCTTTCCCTATCGCCTGCCGACTAGGAACAACGGTGCTAAAAGTTTCGAGTTTTATAATGAGCAGAGCTGTGCAAACTCATAAATACCTAGTGCATGAGAAAAGAACTCCCATAGCCAGAGACAAACATTTGCATCGGTTTGTTCCTGAGAGTGGTAAAATACACAGCTCACAGTGTTTCTTGGGGGGAAAAGCCTGCTCACTCAGATGTCACAGCAATTTAATGACTGTTATAAATTGCTATTTTTTTCCCCAAAACCATAATATTGCTGGAATCCTGTAGGGGCATATAACACTGCGCTCAGGATAATTCCATTTTGGAAAGCAAGCTAGGCTGCCGTTATGTGCCGTCCTCCCTCTCCTGATGGACTAATCAGCATCCCACCCAATGTGGCATGTGGCACAAACGGTCTTCAGACTTTTTAACTAAGACTCTCCATGGGCTTTTCAGTGGCCTGAGAAATATTATTGTAGTGGAAGACCCACGAGCCCCTGAAGGACAGGACCGTGAATTATTAATTGCGGTCATTAATATACACCAAAAGAGTTTATATTTAGAAGTGACCCTTATTACTTCTTAAGCATTTTCCTACTTGATTTATTATTCTCCCTCACGAGAACGCATGTTCCTAATCTGCATTACCGGTCCTCTAATGATGCCGTGTCGGATCCAAATGTCACCTCATTATTCCTGACACTCACAGAACCCACGACAGTAAAAGCCAATTATAAACTAGAGAAATCCCAAGAGACCTTACCTGCTACGACAGCTAACAAGCTTCAGCATCATTACCCTGGGAGGCAGTTGCCCCACACAGTGGGCGTCTGTGCCTGTCGGTCCTGGGCACTGGGCCCCGCCGTGCACAGGGGTAAAGAGATCTAGCTCCACATGGCTGGGTGTGGAAAAACCATTCTGAACATCCTGGCAAAAAGCTATGGGATTCGTTAGCAGCTCAAACATGGAAGTGACCTGATGCTTTTATTCCAAAAGACACAAGGAACTGGTTTCAGATGGTAGTTCATTAACTGAGTCAACTTGGCAGAGCAGGGACTGTGCTTCCTAAATGCCTTCTCTATTTATGGATCTGGCGTAGAGTTGGCCAGAGCAGAAATTTGCTCAAGATGTGAAATGCAGAAGTAGAGCCGCAGCCATGACGCTCAGGTCGTCATGGTTAGGCAAGGTCATGGTTAGGCAGGGTCATGGTTAGGCAGGGTCAAAGAATTGCAGACCTACCGGCAGGTCCCAGCTTGCCCTTGCTATCTTCTCATAATGCACCAGCTCTTCTTCCCAAACGCCAGCCGCCTCAGACAGAACAGCAGCCTCCACGGACCCTGCTCCCAGCCCCTCGGTGGTCACCAAGGTCCACCTTTTTCTCCAGGCTAGCACTTCTGGAGAGCTGAGGAATGACTTTTCTCTGACCCTCCAACTCCTCTTCCTAGATTCTCCTCCCAGTTTGAAGCACCAACCTGGTCTGGAAGGACTGCAACAGATACTGATCAAGAGTCTTGGTGGGCCGAGCTCTGACCTGGGGACATAGCAGGGGAAAGACAGCCAGGATCCTGTCCTCACTGAGCCTGCACAGCTAGCAAGGAAGTCTAAGCTGTCATTTACCAGACCTTGCAATACAGTGGCGCTAGGCTAAGCACTTTACATAAACAATTTCATTTAATGCTCACAAGCACAATTTTATGATGTCAGTAGTATCATTACCTCCATTTACAGACAAGGAAACTGAGGCTTATCGAGGTTAAGAAATTTGGATATCACCAAGGCCAGAAGGCAAACTCTCATCCATTCCCCTACTGGGTCTCCATGATCAGGAAGACCCAAGAGCCCAGGCCAAGACCCAAGGCACCGGGTACACACAGCAAGAACAAGCTGGGCCCTGAGTGAGTCTTGTCTCATGCTCAGGACATTTAAATGACTCCAGTTGAGGAAACTGCTAATCCTGTACCAATCCCACTGTGGCGTCCGAAAAAGGCCTGACCTGAGGACAGTGGACATGTCGGGGGACAAGGCCAGCTGCTAGCCAGGGATACAGCCTGACCCCAAGGCAGGCCAGGCCCCTGTGGGCTGGTTTCGTTTTGTTTTAATGCACAGAGAGATGAAGTTGCAAATCAAGCTCACAGTGCATTATTTTATCTTTTCTCATAGATCAATGAGTAGTAAGCAGTACCAGCACAGAAAACAGTGGCAAGAACCCCCAACTCTGGATGGTGGTTTTCTCTGAAATGGCAGAGGACGGTGATTCCAGAGAATTCTCACTTTCCAAGTCAGACATTTTACAGTATGTGAATTTTTAACAGGAAGAACATATGCTTTTGTAACCAGGAAAATAAATGAAACTGCTATTAATAATAAGGCCAGGAGCTTGTGTTGTATTATCAATTTAACTAGAAGATATCATCACCATGCGTGCACAGGTAGCCAGCTGTCCCAGACCACCCCTTCCTCACATTCTCCCTCCTCCTGTGCCTTCATCTATGTTCAGAGAACAGAGCTGAATTTACTGATTGTTCCACGATAACGAAGTCCAAGTACACCCGTAATTGATCTTGCCTTATACTTCTTTCCCAATTCAAATCAAGGCCAAACCATTAATCATTCCGGCACAGCCCAGAAAAATTGCACACACTAACCTTTTAAATGTTATCACCTGCTCCTCAGGAAATATTGAACCAAAAAAAAAACTTGACAGTGATTTCATTACAATTTTAAAATATCATTTGTAAGTGGTCCTATCACAAAACAATTAGTAAATACATATCATTCAAGTGGTGGTACTAATGCAAAGGACAGATTTGAGTTTGCCAATATTCTTCTTGGATTGATTCTTACCTTTTTATGTCAAAGAAAATAATGCAAAACTAAACTGAAACAGTAAAGAGAGACAAGGTTTCCTCACTGACAGCATCAATAAGCACCAGCAGTCTAACTATACAGATTGGCCCGATGAAGATCAGTCTTTTCTAAGTTAATAAGGGATTCTAATTCTTAGGAATTTCTAGTTCCATTGTGCAGTTTGGAGTGGCAACATAAAAATAGATTTCAATCATAAATTCATCTTTGGGTGAATGAAAGTGTTCAAAAGGCAAAAAGCTGTGGGTGAATTGCCACACTGGACTATTCCTATCTCCCAACCACAGGACATTTGCACTCCCTTCCATGGCCCTATGTCTTCTAACTCTCCAGTTCCTCCAATTCCCCATCTCATTAATCCCACTCACCTTCACCCCCTGGCTCTGAGGAGCATACATTTCACATAGTCTGTCTCCTCTGAACTTTCCCTGTTTTTGAGAGCTCCCTGTAGCCAGGGACTGACTCTACTGCCTTTGCCCAGCCCAGAGCATGCATTCAGTACTCGTTACTAACAAATAAATGGGGTGGTGACCGGAATTCAATTTCCATCCTTGCCACTAGCAGCTGCTTCACGCTGAGCAAGTCGTCAGACTCTCTGAACTGCTATCTCCTCATCTGTGACATGGAGAGAAAAAACAACCAGTGCATTGCGTGACTCAGCTGCAGGGACAGCCAAGGCTGTGAGGGATGGGAAAGCAATTTGAAAGGAATAAACTAACACATTTACCGTGGGACTATTCAGGGCCCAATTCAGAGCAAGTCACTTTGATCTAAAGGGAAGAAAAAAATACGGTTTTATAATCTTAATTCTAAATTCTTTCCAATGTATTTTAGCTCAAATAAAGAATCCACTTATATTTATTAATATATTCCTTCTACAAGTGAATTTAAAATCTTAATAGTCTATCTATAAGATCATGCCTGCCCTATCATCCAAATTTACCCCAGTTGGTCTCTTAGACTATGTGTATATAAAGTTATATGTATATAATAATTATACATAATAGCATTTCATATATACCATTTTATTGGAAAACTAGGAATGAATAAAAAATCAAAGTTTGTATCCTTCGATAAGAAGATTCTTTTTCAAATTGATGTAATCTGTTCTATTGTCTCATTCGGAAGTTGCCTTGGGAAACTATACCTCAACATCCCCTATAGAATCTTTAACAGATCTACTTCGAGTTGATTTTCTAGACCATTTCCACTCCATTTTCCAATTTTCTCCTCTTCTTACTATTTTCAACCAAAAAGCAACAAACACGCATTTTATAGACTTAATTATCCCTAAAGTTAAAATTAATCCGAGTACTTCTCCAATGCAAAGGCTAAAATTCCAAAAGCAGTGATGAGTAAGCAGATGGGCTGCTTCTGGGCGACACGAACGAACATTATCCAGCTTACTTTATACACCTTCTCCAGGCAAAATAACCCCGGGTTCTTTACTACATTATTAAAGTTATAAATTAATCCAGCTCGAGGGGTTGGCAAAGAAATAACAACTACAGGGAGAAACGGAGAGTGAGGGAAAGGATTAAATGAGAATGAAGAACTGTGCTGTTAGCAGAGGAGCTGGTACCAGGCACGTGGCAGGATCCCAGCTGCAGCCTCCTGCCTCCTCTGATGGGAATGACCTCCACTGAATTTATTCTGAATCCTTCCCCCGACGTCTAATAATGATTGGGAGTGGACAGAGTAGCATTCAGTGCAAGAATTGAAAGCCCCTGGGACTGCATTTAGGAATGAACGGTCCCTCCACAGACCTCTGATTTCCATGTTGGACTTAGACACCGTGCCATTTGGCCACGGCTCTGCATCCCTTTGGTGCATGGCATTAACAAACGCAACTCCCAACATGAGAACTCTACGTTCAACGTGGATAACAGCAAGTGTACTCATCAGGGCCTGTTAGGACATCAAACTTGTGTCGGGGATGAGGGTTCAACCAAATGATGCATACTTTATTTTTAGTCTTTGCAAATGTCAGATACTGGAGTATTTGCAAATTAAGTTTGCAAATCAGTTTCCCTTTTTTGGTGAAAAAAAAAAAATGAACCACTGGTTGCAACCCTAAGTTTTAAATAATACAGAATCTACTAATTTGCTGATCATTCTTAGATATTAAAAGGTTGTCAGTTTTTAGACTTAACCATCTAACAATGGCTATGTACATACTCAGTCCTTATAATTTTATAACATTTAAGAAATTTCCAAGCATATAGGAAAAATGATTATATTCCATAAAATTTATGTTCTAGCTGTTAAAATGTATGGTCCAATTCTAAGCTTTCTAGACAATATTCTTAAAAAACAATCATTTACTAGGGTAAGAAAAAATCTCATGTTTAGGGCCAGGGCCCCTGTATTTCCAGACCTAACTCTGTACCTTAAGTCACTTTTCCTCCCTGACCTCCATGTCTCCCTAAGTAACATCTAAAGTTTATGAGATCGAGGGTATAAAGAATGTTCACTCTAAATAAATCAAAACTCAGCTGCTTCTGTATTATATTGAAGATTGTGAGATTGTGCCCAAGGCTCATAGAAAAAGTACAGAGATCAGTTAGCAACAAGAAGGGTAATCAACAAAAAAGGTAGAATGTGCAGAAGCAATGCTGGAAATGATTGCTAAGATCTCTCCAGGGTCTAAAACCCATGCAGAATATGAGCTCTGGAATATACTTTAATGTCTTCATCTCATCTGCTCCAGAAACCCAGTTTAGGTACAATCCCTTATGGAACAAGGAGATGTTGCGTAGGGGGAAAAGAGGATGCTCATTTTAAGAAAAGACACTTTGTTATCTTTAGTCACATGGAATTTTGAGATAGGAGAACCAGAGATTGAGCTAAGAGACAGGCGGTTGGGAAGGAATCAAGGCCCCTGCAAGGGATCAGAATAGACCATTCCAAAATCTGCCACTTTGGCAATAAGGATGACTTTGAGCTGAAGACACTCAAGAAACAGCAGATGCCAAAAAAGCTCTCTGCCTTCCCCGACACTTGCTAAACGTAGGCTGAGACTCTTAATCGCCAGAGAGGACACGAGACTCTTACCAGCCCAGAGATGGCACCAAAGAGGAGTCTTCGTAACACATCGTATGAAAATAACCCTCATCTTCCATTAGTTTCCCCCGTATAGTTACCTTTCCACAGTTCGCTGCCCTTGGAAACCTGAACTCCTTTTCCTTTGTCTCGTCACTTGTCTATAAATTTATTCTTTGTTAAGATGCTATGTAAGGCCCAGGTGGTAACCACCCCTTCGATTTACTCACCACTGAGTTTCTCCCATGTGTGTGCACAACGCACATGTTAATAAGCTCTGTTTGTTTTTCTCTTGTTAATTCATTTTTCTTCAGTTTAATTTCCAGAGAATGTAAGAGAGTGGGGGAAAAATATATTTTTCTTCCTCTAAACCCCAAAAGAAGAGCCATCCCGTTCCGATCAAGAACCCTGTTTCTTCATCAAAAGTTGCGTCCACACCCCACACCTGCACCCAGCTCTTTACCTCTAAGGCAGCTGAGCACAGGGGTTGAAAATGTCCTGAATTTCGGATGACCACACTTAAAAAAATACAATAAAGTGCTGCATGTAGTAACAGGCACAAAGTAAGACTGTGGCAGGTCCCCAACAGAACCCCCATCTAGAAAGATGCACGCACATGTCCCCAGCTGGGGTGATGGGGAAGGAGTCTTGGCCAGCCCCAGAGGTTGACTGATCTCTTCTACCTCAAAACTCCAAAGGTGACCTACCAAAGATACCATGGGGACCACTAAGAAGCATTTTAGAAATGCAGAACCTTGGGCTCCCCCAAGATTTACTATTTCAGGGTCTTTGGGGGTGAGCCCAGGAATCTGTGGTCTAACAATCCCTCCAGGGTATTCTGGTCCACCCCGAACCGGCTCTAACACCAGTCTTTTGGCTCCTCCCCCTTGATCTGATTGGAGGATCCTACAGTACAGTGAAGTCCAAACCTTTGCTCTCCCATCAGCTACAACACTGAACAGTGTTGGCTCAGTTCTACCGTGTTGTCAGACTTGCTTGAACAAACATTTTCTTCTCTGACCTCCTTCATTCTTAACGTTGTAATTACCCAGATGTGCATCCAGCAAAGCAATTTCTTGGTGAACCACACATCAGTGACCACAAAGTCTCCTCTTGCTTTTTGCCAAGCTATGAAATAGCCACAGAGCAGCATTATGGGAACTCCAGGATAGGGTGCTCAAACTTCAGTGTACATAATAAACAACTAAGGAGTTTGTTCAAAAAGGCAGATTCCGGGGCCCTGTCTCCAGAGAGCATGATTCAGTTTATCTGGGTGAGTGCCAGGAATCTGCACTTTAAACCAATTCCTAGGAACCTGGGGAGCAGGTGGTATAGGGGCCACACTTGGAGAAACCTGTCACTAAGTGATCCATCACACAGAAATGCTAGGAGCGACATGTCCCCATCCTCCCTGAAATGAGCTGATAGCTCTGATTTGTGCCTGATGATATCCATCAAACAAGTTAATGCCAACCACGAATTAATGACTTTTAAGCAATTTGTGTAGGTGGCTGCCCACGTAATCAATCTCAATTCGCAAACACTGCTGAGTGCCCACACGAGGGTAATAACGTGCCTGGTCTCACACATAAATCTCCCAGATGGAAATTAAGCAGGTAGATGTTGCACTCTGGTGACAACTATTCAGTGTCCCAAGGGGGGTGTTAGATTAACAGAACTGAAGCTGAAAAATCAACTGGACAATCAAGAGAGTGCCCATCTTGTCCTATTCACAGCCACACCTGAGTTCAAAGCCAGTGCAGGGACCTGGGGTAGAAGATCCTCCCCTCTGTGAGGCAGGGGTTCTATGAACCGGGAGTCAACTCGGAAAGGAGGGTATGGGATTGGAAAAATGCCCATTCCCAAACCTAAGGCAAAGCGTTCACACCCTGCCTTAAATATTAGAGGCACCTGTTACTTTGGAAGACGGAACCCAGACAGTACCGAGGTCCCGGGTTGTCTAATGCCTTTTCTTGGGGTAATGTCCTTTCTCTCCTGCCAGGTGGTTACACTGCCACACCTGCTCCTTAGTGGTGGGAGTGACCCAGACTGGACTTCGGTGTCCACAGTGATTGGCCACAAGATGATCATGTGGCCGAAGCAAAACTGATCAGAGTCTTCCTGTGGCATTTTATCCTGGATGCTTGGGATTGGGAGCACTGAGGGCTGTGTACACTTGGAGCTGGCCCTGGCTAGTTCAGCTGCCACGTGGAAAGAGCCAACCTAAGAATAAAGCACCACGGAGGAAGCAGACCTGGGAGCTCGGATCCAGCCCTGAACTTCTATATGCATAAGCCAATGCATTCATTTTTAGCTCCGTCAAGTTTTAGTTGGGCCCCTGTTCCTTGCAACTAACAGATTCCTACCTAAAACAAGCACATCATTGTCATGTTTGGACATACTTGGTCCTGGCAGCGTGAGCACGTGGAGAGTGCATTGCACCGCTCACACAAATCACATTACCGAGCAGCCCCTAGGAGCACATGCCAGTGTGATTACTGGGCTTGCATGACAGATTTCTATGTAGTGTGCTGAGGTTCAGTTACTTTCCAGAGAGCCTACCCAGGAGGTAGAAAAAGACCCAGGGAACTTGAGTACAGAAGACTGAGCATGTAGGTCCCAGAAAGAGAGAGGGAGTCTGCCCACAGGATGACCTTCGAGCACCACTGTTTGTAACTGAAAGGATGTGTGTGGGTGCCCAGGGGGGACTCTCTATGCCCCAAGCTTTAGAGTCAGAGTGAGCCTATGCCACTTTTGCAGCCCCAGAGCAACTCTTACCCCACTGGCCCTGAGCCCTTGAGGGTCACGTGATTTTAGACAATTAGCTTGGTTTATGGCAAATGAGAAGGTGAAGCTGGAGTGTGATTAAACTGGCTTTGGGAGCCTGGCTCCTCTGGCCCCATTCGTCAGCACGTGTAGTTTACGGGTGGCATGCTGGCTGCTTGTGAAGGTAACAGAGAAGATCTGAGGCCAGCTGGCCCTGGGCTTTGGTTAACACAGCTGGACGCACACTGACTGGGGCTCATTCAACCACCTTGACCCGCAGGCCCTGGGGCTGAGCTTTGCAGAGCACGTCAGCAGGGACACAGTCTCCACTGTCTTCAGACACAGCTAACACCTACCACAGAAGCGCAGCCTCACATCTTTCACGCACAGAACATCTTCCATGCCGATGTCTTCTGCTGTACCTGTGTAACTCTACTGATCTCCGGACAGCTCGTTCCCTCTCCCCGTCCTGCAGCCATGACACTGCCTTCAAGCTGCCTTCCCCCTCCTCTGTGAATGAACACTCCTCAAACGTCACTGTGCCTTTACTTTACCACTGACTTTCTATTTCTTTGCACCATAATTAGCTGTTTAATTACATCTCTCCCAGGAGGTTGACAGCTCTGGCCGGCAGGGACCTCGCTTTAGCTACCTTTGTATCTATTCCACCCTCTTCTCTGGGCGTCTAGCACAATGCAATGCTTACACACAGCAGTCAGCGCTAAAAATAAAATCCTAAGCCTCTCCCCGCCCCTGCGAACCGACTAAACAGGCCCCTTCTTAGCCAAGGGTACTCCAGAGAAACCTTAAACACTGAGTTCTTGGTCATGACGGGACAGGAGGTCGGACACACCTTGTCATACCCCTTCCCTTTTGCAGTTTAGACACACAGCTGACCAGCATGAATGTTAAAGTAGAGACCGACAGGATTGGCTCTTGGTGGCAATAAGATACCAAATTATAGACAAGACCTGAGGCCATGCCAGGCAAGGGCACCCCCATACTCAAAGAATAAACGTGTTCTAACTGCCTCAAGGTTTTCCTTTTTCTCCAGCAGCTAAGCAAGCACTGGCCTCCAGATAAGCGAGATTCCAACAATTTCAGCTCATCCCCCCAGACGCCGACTGCCTTACCCCTATTCTGCAAGCCACAACTGCGGCTTTGATTGACAAGACACTGATTCCAGCGACTTTTTCCTGATGAGAGACCACCAACCAGGGACGGGTTCCGGCCAGTTGACAGAGGCCGTACGCTGAGTGCCTTTGTGTCCCTGCTTCACATTTTGACACACAAGGCCTAACTGTAAGGTATTTAAACGTACGTCTCCACCCCAAAGTGAACGTGGGTTGTATGTAACAGATTTGTCTATTCAGTGTGTGCGTGTTAGGACCCCCTTCATGAATATCCGTAGCGCCTCCCGTGACCTGTTGAATATGTATGTTCCGCCACCCACGCAGCACACACATCTCCTGCCACCACCCCTCCTTCGGGCTTCAGCCGGAGGCCTGCCGGCCACCTGCAGGCTGTGGTCCCATTTTAAGAAATACAGCTCTCCTCTCCAAATGTATAAAGACCTCTGGTTATTTCTTTGTTGACAGTAGGTACACAGTAAATGCATATTACATTGAAATAAATTGAATCTCATTAAATGAATATAGGAATTACACACAAACTGCAGGATTTTTGGCTTGTAGGTGCTGAGGAGGCTCAAACTAGGCAGCTCTGAAGAGAGAGAGAAAGGAGTCTTCACAAATAGGAGAGTTCGAGGTCAGCACCCAACAGGAATGAAACAGGCACACGCTCTGTCCCACAAAGGTGCCGGGTTTCCTGCAGGACTCACAGCCTCAAGGACAGCCATTTGGACATGCAACGGAGTGAGTTTTCCACCCACCATGGTAGCACCCCCTTGTCCAAGGTTTTGCTTTTTGAGGTTTTAGTTACCCAAGGTTAAACACAGTCCAAAATTATTAAATGGAAAATTCCAGAAATAAACAATTCGTACGTTTTCAATCGCATGCTGTTCTGGGTAGTGCAATGAAATCGCAAGCCATCTGGCTCCAGCCTGCCCCAGACATGAGTCATCCCTTTGTCCGGCATCTCGACGCTGTAGATGGTCCCTAACCACTGGTCACTCGGGAGGTGTCTCAGTTATCAGGCTGGCAGATCACAGGAAGAAAGGTGAATACAGTATAATAAGACACTTTAAAAGAGAAAGAAAGACCACATTCACGTCACTTTTATTACAGTGTTCTATTTCATTATTACTGTAATTTAATTTAGAAACTGTACCTAATTTATACATTAAACTTTGTCACAGCAATGCATGCATCAGCAAAAATACAGTATGTCCAGGGTTCGGTACTCTCTGAAGTCTTAGGCACCCACCGCGGTCTCGGAACAGACCCCTCCGGTTAGGAGGGCGCCTGCGTTTCCCACCCACATCCATCTCCAGGGAGAGAAGAGGAAGCCGACTTCCAGATAATTACACGAACTCAGATGATCCGCTTGGCTCTGTGAAATTGGATTTAAATGGGGGGAAAAAGCTTAAAGGGAATCATTAATTATAAATATCCTTTTCAAATTACCCTAAAAGAATACATTTCAATCCAGCTTGAGAGAGAGCTGCTGGATGGGGAAACCGCGAGAGCTTTACTGGCTCAAACGCTGCTGGGCACCCGAGTCACCTTGGGAGGCGGCTCATTCAGGGGCATGGGAGCCTGGGAACCTGCATCTTAGCAAGCAGCCCGTGGTTTGCGCACAGGTGGCGAGAAGCACACTGTTCCCGTCTGGGTGTCCCGGCCTCAGCCTCGGAGACGCAGCTCTGTGGCACCGTCGCTGCCGCGCTTAGCGGGCTGACGTACAAAGGAGAGCGGGGCAGGGCTCACTCCCCTTCTCGTTGAAAGTAGACGAGCGCGTGATCAGGCAGAAGTGCAGACGTGAGCCTGTCCTCCTCCCCGTCAGAGGTAGGGAGGGCGGCACACTGGGCCACATCACAGCTGTCCCCAGGGCCACCGTGAAGGTTAGGTGCATGTGTCAACTTGGCTAGGGGCGGTGCCCAGTGACTCATTCAAACACTAGGCGTTGCTGTGGGCGGAGGTGGTTCGTGCGTGCGGTTCACACCCACACCTGCCGAGCGTAAGTAGACTGTCCCGGGGAGCGCGGGTGGGCCTCGTCCAATCAGTTGAAAGGTCTTAAGGGCAAAACCTGAGGAAACCCAGAGGAAGATGAAAATCTGCTTTAAGGCTGTAGCAGCAGCTCCTGCCTGAGTGTTTCCGGCCTGCTGGCCAGAATTTGCACCTGCCAGCCCCCTGTAAGCTACATTTTTTAAATAAATTTTTTGTATATCCATATATGTACGTGAATGTACGTGCACACACACACCTTCCCACTGGCTCTGTTGTGTGGAGAGCCCTGACTGTGCAGGCGTTTTATCCTTCCCGAAGCAAATGTATAATGATGAAGGCTCCAGGCTTCGGGAAGCAACAATAAAATGTAAGTATGTCCCTAGAAGGGACAGCCCCAGAGAGGTGCGGGACGCATGGCCGCTCCCCGACGCAAAAGCAGCGGGAAGATGGGGAGGGAGGGGGATGGCTTTCTGCCTCCATGGGTCTTTCCCGAGTAACTTTAGACTCCGAGTCTCAGTGGCTTCTCAGCCCTGCTGGCTCACTGCCAACCGGCCCTCCCGCAGCTGCCTCCCTGAGTCCCCAGCCCTCCAGGGACTGCCACCATCTGCCGTAGAGATGTGCCCACTCTCCTCGAACACAGACTCAGGTCCACTCGTGCCGTCACGGAGCGCAGGCGCACAGTGGGTCTGCGCCTGGTTGAGATTCTGTAGTCAAGGTTCCTCCCGCCTTAGAACAGCCCTGGAGGCCCAAGCCAAGTGCTCATTTGCAATTTGGTTGGGATCCAAATTCGAACCAGGAGCTGGTGGCCAAGGGTGAAGCTCGGAGGCACTCTGCTTGCTAGAGGCTCTTCAAGGTGGTGTTCTTTATACATTGTCACGTAGGAAGTAATTACCATTAAGATGATCAAAAGAAAGGTCATTTCTTTCCAAATTCAGGTAAATTCATAATTTATGTTTCTACAGAAATTTTGAAATGGCATTCCCAGAACAGAGGTGCCTGCTGTCCAGGGGGTTGCACTCCAGGGGAGAGACACAGGCTGCGGCAAGTAAGCAGACGCCCGCCTGTCCATCTGCTCAGGCTGCCCTAACACAGTATCTCAGGCTGGGCAGCTCATGAATGACAGAAATCTATTTCTCACAGTTCTGGAGACCAAGAAGTCCAAAATCAAAGCATTGGCAGGTCCAGTACCCATTGAGGGCCCATTCATCATGTAAGGTGCCTTTTCAATATCCCTATCTGGCAGAAGGGACAGAGCAGCTATCTCGGGTTTGTGTCATAAGGACATTAATCCCATTCATCAGGCCTCCAGCCTCACGCCCTAATCACCTATCACTATCACCTTGGTGATTAGGATTCAACATACGAATTTTGGGAGAAAACAAACATTCAGATCATAGCAATATCCATGTTGCAAGTTGCAGAAGAAAAATAAAACAGGCTTTGTGATCAGAGATGAGTCTACGTTATTCATAGCTAACCTTAATATCTTACATCTCCCCCACTTTTTGTTATGTTTAGGTGAACTAACTTTCAGGAACATCTCTGAAAAGGTGACATTTAAGGAGCCAGCAACAAACACGAAGATCTGGGAAGAGACAGAAAAAGAAAGCATAAAATTCAGGACAAGCAGAGGCCAGCTCATGGTGAGCCTTGCAAGCCCGGGTTTGCTTTGATAATTTTATAAATGACAGCACCAGAAGACACAACAATGTATGAAAATTTCTCAAGCCACCTCACAAGGCACCGATTCCCCCCAGTGCCTAACATTTTCTCAGGAGGCAATGTGTTCAGCTAAAAAAACCCAACCAATCAACCAAACAAATAAAAACCCTCTTTCTCTCAGCATCATCTGCAGATAAGAATAGCCACATTTGGGTCTATGAATAACCAAGTTCTGGTTTGTGACATACAAACAGAAAGAAGTTGTTGGATAAATGACAGGAGTTGTAGATTCTGAGAAAGTTTCCCAGATGGAGAGGAGAAATACGAGGAGGAGAATTCAATTGATATATACCTTTTGCCCTTCTTATTCCTTCTTCCTGTCTGGCACTTGGATGTGATAGCTGCAGCTCCAGCAGCAGGTTTGTGACCAAGAGGCTACCTAAACATTTGAAGCTATATACTTAGCATGACAGAACAGAAAGGCATAGGAGCCTGGATCCCTGGTTACTTTATGAACTTCTATAAAGTCCATATTCTATTCTATACTTGGACTTCCCACTTATAGATTTCTCTTTTGATGAGAAAAGTAAACTCCTGTTTTGCTTAAGACACCATCTTTCACGTCTACATCATTCATAGCTAAACTTGGTATCTTACATCTCTCCCACTTTCAGTCTGCAAGCTTGACTCCCTGAGTCACAGCTGGAAGTGGACTGAGCCATCTCACGAGCCTGTGACTGGCTCTGACGCCCACTCCTGCCACTTCTGCTCATGGATTGGCAGACACTGCCACCTGCTACTCACCTCCTGACATCTGTGGGCACAGCACCGGGTGCACTGGCTGTCCTCATTGGATGCTGTGGTCAGTGCATTTACAGAGGGGCCACTGGCCTTTCTGGGGGGCTGATGTCTGGGGTTTCCAGGTGGGGGTGCAGCTAAGAGAAACACGAAGGCCTCCTCTGAGCATAAACCCTGCATCTGCCCCTGATGTCTCCTACACAGGCTTCACCTGTGTCAGACTCAATTTCCAAAACTGAGATGAGAAAAGGGGAGGCAAAAATCACATAGGAGAAAAATGCAAAATGGGTTTTTTTTTCTAATTAACACTTTCCTACTCTCAGGGGAATTAATTAAAATGTAACTGTTCCCATCTGCTAAGATTTCAGACATACTCAGGAGAGTAAGTTACTGTTGGAATGATCAGACCTGCGCCATAACCACAGTAGGAGAAGACGAGGAGGAGGAGGTTTTAGGGCTCGGGAGGAGGGTTTCTGCGGTGATTAGATTTTCTGGGGTGAATGTGATTAGATTTTGATTTACAATTTCTAACCTCCCCCTGTCACCACATTGAATAGCAAGCTCTTGTTGGCATCAGGTGAACAGTGACAAGAAGGTTTGGCAACTGAGGGGAGAGAACGCTTTTCATCTCAAAACAAAAATACAGCCACATCCTCAGGTTGAAGTTAAGAGAGTTTTTAAAACATCTGGTGAGAAGATGCTGTTGCCAAGTTGAAAAAAAAGAAGTTTCAAAGCCTTTGGGATATCAGCTGTTTAGGTCTGAAACTGTTTTGCAGAAACATCAAGATCAGGGAAGTCTTAATCATATTTGCTATGGACTGAATCGCGTACCCTCAAATTCACGTGTTAAAACCTTAACCTCCCAATGTGCTGTGGAGACAGATCCTTTACAAAAGTAATTAGGGTGAAATGAAGTCATGAGGGTAAAGCCCTGGTCTGATATGATTAGTGTCCTTATAAGAAGGGACGAAAGAGGAAGAGCTTCTTCTCTGTCTCCGTCTGTGATGACACAGCAAGAAGGCGCCGTCTGCAAGCCGGGATGAGGCTCTCACCAGCACTCGACCATGCTGGCACTGTAGTCTCAAACTTCCAGCCTCCAGAGCCTTGAGAAAATAAATCCAGTTGTTCAAGCCACCCAAACTACTGTATTTTGTTATGGCAGCCCGAGCTAAGACAATGCAACAAAGTTTCTCCGAGAATTTACTGAATGAAAAGGAAGAATGCAGAGGCAGTTGCTGGAGCACTTTACTGCCAGGCTGTGGAGTGATGCTTTTTAGCCATGTGACCATGAGGAAGGCACATAACTTTCATAAAGCTCAATGTCATCATCTGTAAGATGGGTATAACAGTGAAGAATAGAGCTATGAAGAATAAATGAGGTATAGCCCTGGCAGAGAATGTTTATTGATTTTTCTTTTTTGGTGATTTTTCAGTGCTCTTCATCCTTTTAATGTTTGGTGGGATGCAGGGACTCCCAGCGGAGAAACCAAGGCCCAAATGCTACTCACTTGCTCCCACTGTCCCTAAGCTGGCTGGCCGGGGACCCAAGCTCAGCCACTCAGATGCCCAAGCCTGCATATGTGACCTAGGAGTGAGGGAGGCAGAGGCGCAGGGACGGCGTGGAGTCCTTTCTGCTGGTGGCGTGGCTGCATCCCAGGTCAAGGGGCACGGCCTGTGCCCTGGGCCTCAGGGCCAGCGGGCAGCAGGGGACTGCAACCAGGCTGGAACAGTGGGTGACCTGCGTCCTGCCTGCCCAGCTCCCCTCACGCGGGGCCGTTATCTGAGCGTAGTTCTCCGGGCTTCTCATCGCGCTTCCCGGTCTCCTTCCCACACGGCCCTTCTCCGCTTAAATCTACCAGAGGCGGTTTCCGCTGCGTTCAGCCAAGAACCCTGACGGGCACCGCACTCAAGAGCTGTTGAGCTGATACTGTTGGGACTTCAGGGAGTTAAGGGACATTTCTTTTCTTCCCCTCCAGAGTTAGGAACTAATTGAGAAACAAGACCCGGACGACCGACCGGCAGGCAGAGATCAAAACATTAGCTCGACTCCACTTTCTTACTGGAAATCCTCGGCTGGATCACGGCTTTCACCTGCAGACGCAACGACCCTCTAGTTCTTTCGAAATCACCTTGGCTGCGCGGGCACAGGCTGGGCTGAGCAACGGCTGGCTTCTCTGCAGTGGGGGCCCTCAGCACCCTGGAGAGGCAGGGAGGCAGGACAGCTCCCCGGCAAGCAGGCCAGGCCCAGGAATGCCCGCTGGCTCCCCACCCACCAGCCAGAGCAGCCCTCCACGTTGTCCGCAGAAGTGGGGTTTTGGGGGACTGGGGGCGGTCTACACCCTCATCCTTGCTCTGGGCTGCTGCCACTCCTCACTGAAAGCCTGCAGCCCGGGAAACGGTAGATCCCTACGGCGATTGGCACATTTATTTAAAATATCCTCCAGTTTCTAGTCAGATCACTTCTGCTAAGATTTTCCTTTCCTGCCAGTACTGGTAGCAAGTTTAAACCTATATCTCATACCAGAGAATTCAAACCCCCAGGCAAAATTGAAAACCCCCGGCCTACTATCAATTTTCACTTACAGGAAGCCGATCTTGCCATATTTCTCCTCAACGCCGTGCACAGGAGCTTAAGCGCTGCCTACGCCACACTGCTCTCTGGGGCCTGGTCTGCATTTCCGTGTCAGAACGTAAAGCTCAAGGAAAGAAACCTCAGCACTGCATCTCTGAAGGAAATGCATCGTCGAGGATCTCACTGCGTTATCCCAGCTACTTTCCCCCGAATGAGACCTTTCTTCAGAATTCCCTGCACATTTCATCTGTGGGTTTAAATGAACCTAAAATAATTTAAATATAAATCAAGTGAGGTCACTGAAAATTCAGATTTAGATCAGGAACGTACGAGGAAGATTGAAACTACCCAGGATATGAAAGGCTGAGACTGTACAGTCACGGTTCTCCAGATAATAAAACCAGCAAGATAGATATAGACACACACACACACACACACACACACACACACACACACACTAATTAAAAAGATTCATTTTAAGGAGCTGGCTCACTTGATTGCGGGGCCTGGCAAGTCTAAGTCAGGATGGCCCGCGGGCCAGAAACTCAGACAGGAACTGATGCTGCTGCAGTCTGGAGACAGAATTTCCTCTTCTCCAGGAAACCAGTTTTTGCTCCCGAGGCCGTCAGGTGATGGGATCAGGACCCCCACACTGTCAACGCAGCCCCTTATTTCAAACCACCTCTATAAAATCCCTTCCCACCAACACCCGGGCTACTGTTTGACTATATAACTGACACACAAAACTCACCTTCACCTGGACGTAGCAGAACCCAGTGATTCCTTTCAAGGGTTTCCCTCCAGGCCGTAATTCAGCCAAGTGAATTAATTTGCAAGCTACGTAGATCATAAAAAACAACTGGATTCCCCACGTTCCTCACTTTAATTGATTTTGCCAGTATGCTTGTAATTTATGCGTGTGTGTAGATACACATTCATCGGCATGTATCACTCAGGCATCCATCTGTACACGCACATATATATAGTTAGATACAACAGCACTTTTAAGTGTGATCCAAATGCATTCAACGTGTTCCAAAACCCTTTTCCTGCAACACTTGCACTCCAAACTGGCTGTACTTTAACACTTTAAATTACTTTTCCTATAGATGATACTTTCGGGTTCATTACATCTCCCTTTTCTTGTCATAATCATGATATCTAACTTGTGTTTTCATTTTAAGCCATTATGTGGCTATTGTTTAGAGCCTAGAACCGAATCTTCTCTCTGCCTGTCCCTCAGACACCAGTGGTTTTGCCACATGGAAATGCAAAAAGAGAAACAAAATGAGCTGTGTCATATCTAAGCAGTGACTGCAGCGCAACAGGATGCTTGCTGTCCATTCACCTCTTGTTTAATTACTTTCACAAATTTAATTTAAAAAAAAAAAAACTAGACAAGGATACCAGTTCCTGCTTCGCTAATGAACATCCATTAGACAGCCATCATGCAGCACTGCTAAGAGTCAAAGCACAGTGGGCCTCAATCCCCAGTATTTTCAGACGGCTGATTTTAAAGGGGAGAGAGAAAATCCATCAGTGGAACTCCTTGTTTAACCATCCTCATCTATTTGTTTCCTCCA
>CAUYRT010050991.1:0-50020 GCA_963574885.1 Lepilemur ruficaudatus | reverse complement strand
TGATCTACAGATTCAATGGAATCCCTATTAAAATACCAACATCATTTTTCACAGATATAGAAAAAATAATTCTATATGGAACTAGAGAAGACCCCATATAGCAAAAAAGCAATCTTAATCCAAAAGAACAAATTGGGAGGCATCAATTTACCAGACTTCAAACTATACAACTAGGCTACAGTAAATAAAACAGCAAGGTATTGGCACAAGAACAGAGACATAGACTGATGGAACAGAACTGAGAACCCAGATATAAACCCATCCTCATATAGCCATCTAATCTTTGACAAAGCAAACAAAAACATACACTGGGGAAAAGAATCCTTAGTCAATAAATGGTGCTGGGAAAACTGGATAGCCACATGTAGAAGACTGAAACAATATCTGCACCTTTCACTTCTCAGAAAAATCAACTCAAGGTGGATAACAGACTTAAACCTAAGGTGTGAACCTATAAGAATTCTAGAAGAAAATTTTGGAAAGCTCTTATAGACATTGGCCTAGGCAAAGAATTTATGAAGAAGACCCCAAAGTCAATCATAGCAACAGCATTATAAAGCTTTTTTAGCTCATTAATGTATCTAATAGTTGTGCTTTACAATTGTAAATATCTAATGTACACAAAACTGTTTATATTTTACTAAATCATAAAATGTATATATTTGTGTTACACATTGATAATATATAATTTAGTAGGCATTTTACAATCCTACTAGTATATTGGATTTCTTTGTTACAAAGTAAAAGAAAAGCTTTCATATCCTTCTGTAGTTTTATATTTCCCTATTGCAGAAACATTAATATTTCAAACTATTCCAATTTATTTGTATTTTTATATCATGGTCTCCTAAAATGTACCCCAGGCTGGAAGTTGACTGCTAAATGGTCAGATAAATTCATCGGCTACGAATTTGCCCAGTTTATATCTATTCTTAGCACTGCTTAAGAACTCTACAGATGTGCTTAGCAGTATTAGGTGAATAATAGTGAACTTGGATGGATATTTATGGTATTTTGATTGCAGATAAGACCCCAATTGGTTCATACCTTTCTGTGTCCATGTCATGCCATTTGTTAGTGTCCTCTCACTCAGACTTTGGATTTGGCCATGTGATTTGCTTTGGATAGTAGCAAGCAAATATGATGCACAAAGACTTCAAAAGCACTTGCACATTAGTATTTACCTCTTCTTGTGCTTCACAAGCTGCCACTGTGTAAATTAGCTCTAGCTAGCTTCTGATGATAAGAGACACATGGCTCAGTCATTCCCGTTACACCAGCAAACAGGGAGCCAAACTCTACACAGAGGGAAGCCATCCTAGATCATGCAGCTTCCAGCATTAGCAACCCCAACCACTATCTGCAGAGCCTCATAAGCAGAACAGCCCACCTGACCTGTAGACTTGACAGTAATAACAAATGATTGTTCTTTTAAGCAACTACATTATGGATTGGCTTGTTATACATCAATAAATAACTGATACAACATGCATAGAAAGTAGATAGCAGAGTGAAAACATCTTTCCAAAGAACATTAACATTTTCATTTCATATACCTGTTTCATATACCTGTTGTCATATCAAAATCCTTTGTGAGTAACTGGTCTTTCAGTGCAGGAGACATCTTGGATGACCCTCTTTCGATCTTTGACTTGACAAATATCCCAAACATTGATCAAATCATTTAATAAATACTAGTCACCAACTGAGGGCCTGGCCCAGCACTAGGAGCTTAGAGTGCAATCATTAATAGCTAGACTCCTATTTTTATGCTCATTGGATTATTTGTAATATACTCTGTGATACTTGCTATGGAAAATTCCTTGCTCTTCTAAGTGAAGCTGAGTTCCAAAGTTAACTCTATTTGTGTATTTCATCACATCTAGCCTTAATCTTTTCCTTCTCCTAGAAATTCTAGAGGTGTGATATTCATTAGCTCTGTTCATATCTCTATTTCTCCTTCTTTTGGCAACCATGGTAACATTGTACTTTTCCAAATGTGGTAGACTACAAAAGTGTCCACAAATTATTTCTTTCCTTCTGTCTGAACCTCTTTGCCTTGTGACTCCCAGATTCTTCTATTAAGAAGTAGAATCTATTTTCCCATATTGACTCTGGGTTTGGCCATGTGAGTTGCTTTAACCTTGGAACTGGAGCAGATGTGACTCAAGCTGAGACTTCAAGAGTGCTTGTGCACCAGGGCTTGCTCTCTTGTTGCTCTTTGGAATTCTGTGTCTGTCACCATGTGAATAAGCTAGGGCTAGGATCTTGATGATGAGGGATACCTAGCCTGATTGCTCTGTTGTCCCAGCTGACCATCAGTGAACCCTTAGAAACAGAGCTGCCTTGCTCACAGGCAGCTGACCACAAACACCTAAGTGAGCCCAGTCAAGGCCAACAAAAACGTCCAGCTGAGCCTAGCACAAACTGTCAGTCCACAGAATCATGAGCTAAATAAATAGTTGATGTTTTAAGCCATTAAGTTTTGAGGTGGTTTGTTATGCCTGCAACGCTATCTAATATATCACTCCTTTGAAGTTAGTCATGGTCATATAATTTGTTCCAGCCATTGAAATGTGTCACTTCTGGCAGAAGCCTTTAAGTAGACTTGATTCGGCATCATCTTTCTCTTGTTGTGGTGACTGGGGATTTTCTGGATGGCAGAGCTCCCTAAGCCTTGGTCCCCAAATGGACATGGAACAGTTCTCCCCATCCTTTCCCACACTGACCTTTGGAGAACAGGTAGTATAGTGAGAAATAAACCTTTGTATTAAATGCTGAGATTTTGGATTTACTGGCTTTTGGGTTTGTTACTGAAGCATAACTTGGCACATTCTGACCAATGTAGAAATTGGCACCCAGAAGGAGTTACATGATAACAGAAAATTTAAAATATGTGGCTTTAACTTAGAGGCTCAGTGGGTGGTGGCAGAGAAATTGTTGTTATAGGCTGAAAAGTTAGTGAGACTGTGGTAAAATATTTGCTAAAACTGTTCATGTGTGTCTTCCATTCTTTCCCTTTCAAATGGCAATGTTTGCCATGTGCCATGGCTTCAATTTTTCCTCCAAAAAGCAGGTGTTGGAGACTTAATCTCTAATGAAACAGTGTTGGGAGGTGGGACCTAATGAAAGGTGATTGGGTTATGAGGGCAGAGTAAATGGATTGATGCCATTATTGTGGGGAGTGTGTTCCTTATAGCAGGAGCGGGCTCATTATAAAAGGGCATGTTTGGCCCCCTTTTACCCTCTCTTTGCATTTCCACCATAGGATGACATAGGAAGAAGGTCCTTGCTAGATGCCAGCACCTTGATCTTGGACTTTCCAGCCTCCAGAACTGTGAGAAATGTGTCTGTTCTTTATAAATTACCTAGTCTGTGGTATTCTGTTATAGCAGCACAAAATAGACTAGGACACCATGGTTATTTTGTCCCTGTTCCACCAATTATGTTGAGTATGTGTGCATGTGTGTGATAGGGGAGGGTAGATACTGTTCCTTTTTAGGTCTTCATAACAAGAGAAGCTTTATCTAGTTTTAACATAGTGACTACCAAGCATCACCCAGAGATGCTGGAGTTTTTGATAGTAACGCCATTACTGAATGGAAATTTTGGATTGTTTCACTTTGTGATGAGTGAATGTATTTTGTAGCATAAGTAAAGTGAATTGTAAATTGGTGACTAGAAGGATGGAGCACAGTAATCCTTGGTGTTATTCACTAATACATTCTGGCTATCTTCCTTCAGGGCAAATACTAGGGTTACACTTCCTTGCCCCCTTGAATATAGATATACCGTATAATTGGCTTTGGTCAATGAAATGTGAGAACTGACTTGTATCACTTTTAGTAAGAACCAGTTTGCTATTCTTTATCTTCCTTTTGTGTATCTACCATGCAAGGGGAGAAATTCCAGAGAGTCTACCCTCCCTAAGCCACCTCACCTAAGTTTGGTGAGGATCACATGGAATGAAGCTGCCTCCTCCCCCAACCCAGAGATGAATATGTAGATAAGGAAGAAATAAAACTTGTTGTTTTAAATCACTATAATTTTTTGAATCCTTTGTTACTTCACCATAGTTTGTGTTATCCTAACTAATGTAGATTACTATAAAAGGAATCAGGAAAGCTACAAAGGCCAAGCATCTTGTCAATTATGAGTGGAATTGGTAACTGAAACCATCCACTGATAATTCCAAAAGCATGTTCACTAGTGATTTCACCTGCTCTCCAATTGCGACCATTCTAGAAAAGGTGGTTATGAGATTTTAAACTTCATTATTTTTAATTTATGAAGATGTAAAATTACATCTTCACTACTGAGGTAATGATGAGCAATGAAATACTTTCTCATGGGAGGAGAAAGAAAGAAGGTAAGGAAAAGCTACAAACAGGGAAAGTGGTACTGGTCTAAAAATGTATAAGTTTCCAGTAAGAATTAAAACATATTTCCCATAGACTTGTGAATAAATTCACAGTAATACACAGTCCTTCTCAGCAAACTTTGGGTGGCTTAGCTTCGATTTGATCCACTGCAGAGACACAGAAACAAATGCACAATCACTCTGGTGCAAAAGTAAAAACTGTAATTGGAGTCTATATTTAATCAAAAGAGTCCTTTCCCTCTGAAGAACTTATTTTTTGTAGCACAGCGTAAAATTATTCTATATCATTTGTAAAGTGCTTAATCCCGTGTCATGCACTGTACTAGGGTCTGGAGAGTGAAAAATGTCACGGTACAGAAGTCTCAGGGGGTCGCTGCCTCCAGGAGTTTACCTTTTGTGAAGCATAAAAAATTTCCCTTCTGCAGTTTTCAGCCAGCTACACTAAATTCCCCGTAAATAACTAAGGTGAAAAGACCTGCATCTTTTCCCTAATCCATGCAAATAGTCTTGCTTTCCGAGATCTCTTTGCCTTGGAAACTGAAGTCACTTCGGGATCTCTCTCTGGACGTTTGGCAGTTATTTCAGATGCAGCTGAATGACCGGCTTGCCCTTTACCTGTAGAGTGGCATGATGACAGTGACCCCGAAAAGTTTCCAGCACTTAAAACACAGAGCGCAGTCTGAATCTGCTGGGGGCCGGCAACTCTTGCGGCTTCCACCACCCTTCCATCGCGGAGCCTAAGAAAGCTAGAGCAGCTGGGCCAGACCTGGCGACGCTGGCAGCCCACGGTCCTGGGCGCAAGCAGTGGAAGACTAAGCCCACAGGCGGCGCGTCGCAGGGAAATCGAAGGCCAGTCGGCTAGCCCAAGTGTGCGAGGAGGAACGGTGAGTGCCCCTCTTTGCTGGACTACAGTGACCGGCATGCACAGCGCCAAGGCGTCGAGCTCGGCTTCGGAGTCCTGGCGCAATGGAGCTTGGGAAGTGAAGTCTCAGGACTGTCGCAGTCCCGTCGTGCAGGCAGAAGGGAGGCGTTGCTAGTCGGCACGCCGGTTCCTGGCGGGGCTCTGGGGCTCCTGCTCCCACTCAGGGTTTTCGCGGGCGGCGGGAGCAGTATGGATCGCCTAAGTAAACTCCGGTGGGAGGGGGAGGAGGGGAGTGGCTGGGGAGGCGGGGTCAGCGGAAGCGGCAGGTTGCTTCCTTCTGCTCCGACTCCCTCCCCGCCTCTCCCAGAGGGAGCGGTGGGAGGGGGAGGGAAGGGCAGAGGGAAGGTAGTGACACGTGTCAATCAACCCCCCCGGGGGGGGGCGCGCGCTCCGGGGCTCGCGCTGAGGGCTCGCGCCCCTGCCTCGTGCCTGCGCCGCTCGTATGTAAATGAGGGCGCGTGACGCGGGACGCAGATGGACAAGGGAAGAGAGAGAATGGCCGCCGCCGCCGCTGCTGCCGCCGCCGCCGCCGCTCAGTGCCGGAGCCCTCGGTGCGCGGCGGAGAGGAGAGGATTCCGGCGGGAACTCGACTCTTGGCGCCACCGCCTCATGCACTGTGTAGGTAAGAGAGACGCGGGCCGGGGCTCCGGGCTCCGCGCGGCGACGGCTGCCGCAGCCCGAGGAGTTTGTGGCTGTGGGGTTTAGTTGAATCTCCCGTTCGGGTCAGTTCAATGGGGGAGCGAGATGGGAGCGGCGGCGGCTCCGGCGCTCGCCTTTTGTCTTGGGGGCTCCCCGCCCGGCGCGGTCCGCCCTCCTCCGCCTTCTCAGCTCTTGGGCTCCCCAGGAACTGTTAGTTCGGACCCGCTCGCTGAGCCCCGGGGAAAGCCGTTCGCTCGCGCTCTCCCCGAAACTCCTCGGCGCCGGTCGCCGCCCGCCGTCCACCCTGACAGGAGGGAGGAAGCGGCCCGGCGGGTCGGCGCCCGGGCGGAGGGGAGCCGGCGGACAGCGCGGCGGGAGGAAGGCGGGCTGGTCCGCGCCCCCGCCGAGCGCACACACACCCCCTTCTAGCCGCTGGGGGCCGGGCCGGACGAAGCGGCCGAGTTCCCGGGGACCCGAACCCGGAGACCCCCGCCCCCCGGGCGCTCGCGGGGCTGGGGCTGCGGGTGGGCCGGCAGGGGCAAGGGGCGGCGGGGGCGTCGCCCGAGGGGCGGGGGGCGGCCAACTCTGCCCTCTCGCGCTCCGCGGCGGCGGTGCTGTGTGTACCCCTTTAAGAAGGAGCCGCTCGAGCGCTGACGGTTGGGATTTGAAGTTCTTCCTCCCTCTTTGGAAGTCTGGACGGATGGGGGGTGTTGCCATGGCAGCAGCACCTTTCCACCCCCACCCCTTCCTTGCGGACGCCCCGACGACTCTGATCCTTCTTCACTGTCATGTGATGGACTCTTCGCTGCACACGCACGCATCGCCCTCCCCGCCTCCTATGCCCGTTCGACTGCAGCCCCGTCCTCTTTTTTGGTGGGCTCTGAATCGTTTGGCTTCCAACTTCTGGACTTGGGGCTCTCATTCTGTTGGTTTTTTTAAGGTGTTGAGAGGTGGTGGGTGGTGGGATTCCCCACTTTGATGAAGTCGCTTTTTTTTTTTTTTTTTTTTGCCTGAGACGTGTACATGGAGCTGTTATCCAGCAGGTTAGTTTAGTGGGCTTAGAGGAGCTAACACCGGTTATGAGATGGGGCTTGTCGTGGGTGTTTGTTTTAGAAGGGCGTTATGGGTGGGAGTGTAGGCAAAGAGGTAGGAAAGGAAGGTTATATTGTAGTGGATAGTGACAACAGCATGTTCTGCTATCGAGTGAATCTTGGCATTTGGAGTTGGGGACTATCCTTAGTGCCTTAAGAAAACAACTTTTACCTTATTTGCATCTGTTCTTGCGCCACCTCGCGCCCCTTCCCCCTAACCCCCAGATTTGTTTGGTTAATGCCTTATGATCTTTCCTTTTCTCATTAGTGGGAAGGAAATCGTAGTAGATTATACTACTACGATTTCAGTTCAGAAATGTGCACTGCAGAATGCGATGAATAGGAACATGCACAAGAAAAGTTGCTTTGATTAGGGGCATTTAAGTGATGTTTAAGCAATTTACTGTTTTTGTTTTGCCCTTATAAGATGTATTTTGGTCTTCTCTAAGGAAAGGTTTTGGGAAATAGCTTTAGTCAAGTAGTCATAAGTGAATTTTAGTTCGTAAAAGTGTAAAAAAACCCTCACGGTTTTCTTTATATAATTTTTTTAAAAGCTAAATGTTGCTATGCTTCTTATATACAAAATGGGACCGTTTTTACAAATGCTAACATAAAGATCTTTCTACTGAAAACGAATTTAGAAATTGTTGAGTTCATTCAGGCAGAATCAGGTAGGGGCAGCACTAGCTCACGATATTACCAGTGTTAAGTTTTGTTAAAGCACACGGTGATTTGAAGATGTCTTTTGTCAGTTTTTATGTTTTAGAATATTTTGAGGTTTTTCTTCTTGTCCTCTTGTTTATTTAGATACGTTAAGTATGGCTTTGCATCACAAAAATATATGTACTTTTGAAAAATAGTCAAATTTTAATTAAATGAAATACAAAATCGGATTTGATGGAAAAGGGAACTGGAATATCTTTTCAGCTTACCTACTTGGATACTCAAGTAGCATTGGAAGACATTGAAAATCTAGTTAATACTGTACGTCTATTATGATCTTTATGTTACACTTTTAATGTAACGTGTAAGTATATTGTACTGTATGTGAAAAGAAATTTTTTCCCTGAATTCTAACTGTATTTGAGAATTGTTTCCCACAGTCCCAGTCCTAGTCAGGAACCCTACTGAGATCTCATACTTTGTTTTTGTCATTATTTTTAAATAATACAATCTTTTTCGACAGAGTATACACTTGTTGATTGGGCTTTTTCAATTCAATATCCTAGGAGTGAAGTACTTTTTTTTTTCTCTTTTGAGACAGGAGTCTCAGTCTGTCGCCAGGCTACAGGCTAGAGTGCCATGGCGGCATCACAGCTTACCACAACCTCAAACTCCTGGGCTCAATTGATCCTTCTGCCTTAGCCCTCCCAGTTGCCAGGACTACAGGCGTGCGCCTGGCTAATTTTTTCTATTTTTGGTAGAGACAGGGTCTTGCTTTTGCTCAGGCTGGTCTCAAACTCTTGACCTCAAGCTATCCTCCCGCCTTGGCCTTCCAGAGTGCTAGGATTACAGCCTTGAGCCACTGCACTTGGCCTTGAAGTACTTATTTATAGCATGAATTGGGATGAAGTGTAGTTTGTATAATTATTTTAAGTTACCTTTTGCTGTTAATATGTTTATGGTCATTGCTTTGTAAACATATTTACAGAAATGCCATATTCTTTTCACTCTGCATATGTATACCTGTGTAAACATATATACACATACATAGATATAGTTAGTATATGTGTATTGAATATTCAGTGCTTTTATTGCTTAAAATCATTTTTATAAAATAATCTTTCTTGTCTTTGGGGAAGAAAATGACCCAAAAGTCTTATTTTTAAGTGAGAGGTGGAAATTGTATACAGTATATCAGGGTTGTACAGCAAATCAGTGTTTATCCCCTAGTGGAGGTTTGAATCTCAGTTCTTAATTAACTCTTTAAAGTAATCTGATTCGTTTTATAACTCATATAATATTCTAATTTTATGGGGAGAAAGTTATTTTAGTTGTCATGACTACTTGTAGTTAGCTGAAAAGTTAAAATGTTTGACTTTTGATATGGAAAGAGATATTTACCTTCCTCTAATGGTAACATTCATCATCTTTACCTTAGATTTTTGACTACTCTTCTGAAAATTCTTGATTTTTTTCCTTTTAATTGAAGGGTTGTCCTACAAGGCCTTTGTCCCAATAATAGCTCTATTTACAATGTGGTACTTTTTATAATTTTACTGTTTTCTATAATCATCCTATACTGTGCTATGGTTTTCGGTATGCTCATGTAATAAATGTTTGGGTACTTACTGGATATAATAAATAGTATCCTAGTTCTCATTACGATATTGAACAATAACAGATGATATAATCCTGAATCTTATGAAATATATGTTTAGTATTTGATAAATCATAACGTTAAAAACAGGAAGGCCTAGACTAAAAGAAATGCATTAGTACAGTGTAAAACATTATCAGGATGTGTATAAACTGTTAGAATATTTGATTAGGGAGATAAGCCAATTTAAAAAAAACTTTATTTTGATAAAATTTCAATCTTACGAATTGGAAGAATAGTTCATATATATATGATCCTATATATCTTTGCCACGTTCACCAGTTGTTTTTTATTTTGCTGTATTTGTTTATCATTCTTGCCCTATATCCATGTGTTTTTTTTTTTTTTTTAGCAATTTGAGACATCATACCTCTTTATCCCGAAATTCTTCAGTATTTCCTAAAAACAAGAACATTGTCTTACGTAATTACATTGTAGTTATTAAAACCAGAAGATTTAATGTTAATGTAATACTGTTATCTAATTTATAATCTGTATTCAAATTTTGTTTTTCTATTTTCTCTATAAGCTACCCCACTACACTCTGGGATCCTCTCCAGGCTCATGCATTGCATTTGGTCATCATGTCTCTTTAGTCTCTTTAATCGGGAACACTTCTCAGCCTTTCTTTGTATTTCTTGACCTTGACAGTTTTAAAAAGTACAGGGCAGCTATTTTGTAAAATGTCCCTCAATTTGAATTTGTCTGTTGTTTTCTCATGATTAGATTGGTTATGCAATTTGGCAAAAATACCAGTGAAGAGATGTTCTATCCTTCTCAGTACATCATATCTTGATATTCATAATGTTGGTTGTCCCAGTGTTGGTGATGTTAACTTTGAAAATTTGGTTAAGATGGTATTATTCATATTTCTTCCTGAAAGTTATTTATCCCTTTGTTATTATGCAATTTGTGGAAAAATAATTTGAGGAACAGTATATTTACATAGTCTCATCAAAATTTCACCCACAAGTTTTAGCATCCATTGATGATTTTCTAACTTCATTCCTTCTGCAATTATTAGTTGACATTCTGTTGCAAAACAGTTTTTTACATCTCCATTTATTTATTTAGTCAGTATTTTTTATCAGTATGAACTCATGGAGTCTTATTTTATGCAATAGTTAAATCCATTACTGTCGTTATTTTGGTTCTCAAATTGTCCCAAGTTTTGTCAATGGGAGCCTCATGAATCTGTGTCCAGTATTTTTCTGCCATAACAAGATATTCCAGGTTCATCTTGTACTTTACTTGTCCCAGCTCTGGCATCAGCTGTTTCTCCAAGGTGGCCTCCGTTTTTTTGAGTGGAAAATAAATACAGGCAAAACAATCTAAGCACTAGGTTTCAGGACTGTTTTTAAATTCTATTTTTCTGATACAGGATCTGGTAATCAGTGCAATTGTTTTGTCTAAGGTTACAGCAGCAAAACAAAATGTTACATAAAGGTTAGAATCATTCTATAAACTCCACTGTCTTTCATATGTAACAGTATTGTCTAGTAGAAATAAAATGGAAGCCAAATATATAGTTTTAAATTTTCTAGTAGACACATTAAAGAAGCATATTTTCTTTAACCCAGTCTATTCAAAATATTGTTTTAACATGAATCCATATAGAACTTATTAATGACTTTACATTTTTTTAATATCAAGTTTTCAAAATTAGGTATTTTATACTTGTAGCACATCTCTCTTTGGATTAGCCATGTTTTAGGTGCTTAATAGCCATATGTGACAAATGGCTACTGTGTTGGACAGTTCAGTTCTATGCTTGTAGTGGCTTCAGCCAACTCTGATTACCATGATGTCACTTACTTAAAATCTGGTGACAGTAACCAAACCTATAGCTTAATTCATCTTTCCCCAGATCTTTTAATTCAATAGTATAGAACAGTGAATAAGAATATAGGCTCTTGAGCTATACTGCTTGTGTTTGAATCCTAATGTTACCACTTACTAGTATGGACAGGTTGCTTACCTCTTTATAGTTCAGTTCCTTTATCTGTAAATTGGAGATGATTGGGTTGTTTGTAGTTGTATTAATATATGTTGATGTTAATATGTGCTTCCATAGAGAAAGGTATTCATAAATGTTAGATACTATTTACATAGGTTATTAATAGCTTTGTTTTTACTAGTAGCTTCTTTCTGGTGGTAATGCTGATGAACAATAAAAGAATCATGGTATATGTTAGAGGAAAAGATAGTAAGGGCTCGAATGAACTGTATTCTAGGGCCATAAAACTATAGAGTTTTAGAATCATAGGATATTACTTAGTCTAACCTGGCTTTCTATATATGAGAAGACCAAAAGGCATTTGATACCTTCCTGCATTCTAAGGAATCTTCTGCTATGTGGTAACTGAATACAAGAACTTAATTTTAGTTCATTGAAAATAATCAGTATCCTATTAGATCTTGTTGAAACTACTCTTTGTTGGTATCTACTATCTATTTTAGCCTTCTTGTTAACCAACTTGATACTTCTTTCTGGCTGCTTCTTGCCTCTTGCTCTTTTATCTTATCATTAACTTGTACCTCATCTTGTCACTGTTGCCATCTAAATCCCAAAAGAGTAGATTTACTTAGAAATCTGGATTGCTGGGACTGGTATACATGGGTCAACAACCCAAAAACTTTGTACAACTGTTTTTTCAAGCACTAGCAAATATGTTTTCTGTTTTAAAAGGTGAAAATTGTGGTACCATCTAGTAATGTGCATTGGACAAATGGAATCTATGATGCTGATGAGTAGTTGGATGGTTAACATATCCATGTTTCTATGTAAAATAGGCATATTGATGAATTTTGCGTACAAATTTTGAAATTTCTCTGTATGGTTGGATCATTTTATACTTGAAATGCTAAAATTTTGCCATACTTAGGACCTAGCAGTGTGTAAATTTTATATTTTGTAGATGTTAGATAAGGGTTACGGACCAGTCTTAACATGTCATAGCCTCGTTTCTGCGTAGCACTCTCTTTGTGCTTCCTTGGCTGGCTACGTGTGTACACCTCTTCCTGATCAGTGTGCACATGAGAAGTTTTTGTTATGTGTCCCCCATGTTCCTCTGACTTGTTTTACTTTCAACCCTGGTCTTCAGTTCTTCTACCATAGTGCAATCTTGTGGGGAGCAGCAAGAACATGAAGATTTGTTTTTTTCTTCATTAGTAAGTCTAATCTTTGAATTATAATATCCTATATTTTGTATGAGTGGAGTTTGTATGTTTTCTTTTTGAATAATCCTTCCTTTTGGTAGATATGGCTAACATTCATGGCAGAGAGATAAAAGAGCATTAAGGTCATAGGTCCAAAATTTTGGAGACCTGCTTAATTTTATTAGAGTCTGTACTTAAGTTCTGAATCTATAATCATGTAATCCTTTGAAGAGTTTTTATTCAGAACAGAGTCTAGATGAGAGAATGTGAACCCACTTCTTCCCTAGATGTCATTAACAAAATAATGGCATGTTTGTATTTGAAGAATAGTACTTTGATCTTAATTAAAGCTAAATAAAAATTTTGTTTTGAGAATTTTTGTGTTTGTTAGAAAACAAAACAGAATGAGGAATTACTTTTCTGTATTTCATCTCCTCTCCTTTCGTATAGTTTTCCTTTAATTGAAAACCCTATCCTGCTTGCTTATGTTTGCTTCTTATTTTCCTCCTCCTTTTTTATTATATTTTTTACCTTAATCTGTTGCCATGCTATTATTACTTTTTTTACTGTATCTCATAGATTGTTTTTCTGATGCAGTAAGCACTTGGGCAGATTCAGATAAGATTCTGGTTTATATCAGTGTCTGCATTGCTGGTTTTACTATCTTCTAGTCTAATTTATAACCTACAGTAAGTCATTGTTTGAAATAGCTGCTTTGATTTCATAGTTACAAAGCAGTAGTAGCTCCCATTTGCCTTTTTTGCCCCATCAAGTAAAAGCTCCTGACCGTGTTGGTCATAGTTTAGCAGCCTGCTGCTTCTCTGTTTGTCTAGTTTCTTCTTTTGACAACCCAACCTTTTCATCTGCTCTTATTCTTTTTTATACACATTGCCCCAAATTCTTTATCTTTATAGTCATATTTTCTACCCTGCATCCTAAGTCACCTTTAAAATTTACCTGCAGCCTAGAGTCTTCTTCAAAGTGTTTATTGAAAAACAAATTTGAGAACTTTTTCCATTTATTCAGATTGGCCAGTTCTTTTTTGATGGGTATTTGCAAGGTGTGTACATAAGAAGTAACTTTGTCCATTAGTTGTCATATGTAAATAATGAACTGTTTAGGGACAAGAGATAAGTCGTCACAAGTGGTAGAAAGGACTAAATGGAAAGAACCGTTCTTTCTTATCCTCTGTCATTGTAACCCGAGGCACAAGTCATTTCATTTTTTATAGGTAGTGATCTATGAAACTGAGATAATATCTGTCCTAAAATGTTTGCTTTTTTAGTTTTTATAATTATAAACTAAAATTTATAATTTTTAGTTTTATAATTATGTTGTAATGGTTTCTAGGCTAAAGGTATAAATTAGGGAATTATCATCATACAGATGATATTAAATCTGTGGAAATGGATGAGATTGTCTAGGGGTACAGGATGGTGTAACGAGAGGGGAGTGGAGGACTCAGTAACACACCTTAAAGAATCTTAACATTCTTTGGGCAGAGGAAGAGGAATCATAGAGTAAGGCCCCTGAAGTTGTACATAGAAAAGTAAGGCCATTGGCTGAGTAGTAAAACCAAGGGAGAGTGGTGTCACCAAATCCAAGAGTGAAGAAGAATGTTAGATTAAGGAGGGATTGTTACATGTTGACTAGATGTCAAAAACCACGTAACAGGGAAGTATACATTGTTTTTGGCAACATGGAAGTTCTAGGCCAGAGGTGGGCACCTGTGGCCTTCTAGGTCCTTAAGCATGGCCTTTTGACTGAATCCAAATTTTACAGAAGAAATCCTTTTATTTTTATCAATACATTTTTGTTCACCTTTTATACTTTTATTTTATGTTTAAAATGAACGTATTTAAAATGCCAAAGAATAAAATAAGTTTCAATGAAATAATCCTCCCAGGTTAAGCAGAACTATTAGAACATTAGTAAACCATAATGGCTAAATTGACGGCTGCTGTGCTCATGATTTAGTTCTAACTTCCCCTGCCTGACTGGCGCCACTACGGCACAAGGCTGGGTGACAAGAGTTTATGGGAGTCTAGAACACCATTCTGTTATCAGCTCTTGACAGCGGTGCGCTGTGTTTCTGTTTGAAGTGGAATTTGTGAATAGTTGCACAGCTTGACTGTATTTTTAAATTCTGTCTGCTTAACAACCCATCATGTCAGAGAAGACCAAGAGAATGCTAAAGGAAGAAACCAGATTTTTTAATGAGGATTGGGAATTGCATTATTATCTTGTTTCTGCCAAAGATAAGTTGATTTGCTTGCTTTGTGATACTGAAATATCAACATTAAAGAAATTCAATGCTCATCAGCATTGTAACACTCATAAGGACCACATATATTTTAAATTAGAGGGAGAAGCACAAAAGGTTGTATTGCTGAAATTAATAGATGAAAAACAAAGGCAAAGGCAATTCTCTCAAGCAGCAATAAGACCTGGAAATAATGCCACTGAAGCAACTTATAAAGTAGCTTATGTACTTGGGGAAAAGAGGAAGCCATTCACTGCTGTAGAAATTGTGAAAGGATGCATTGTTGGAGTTATAGGATGCTTAGACACTGATAACTTTTCAAAGTACAAACCAACTGCCTCTTTCAAGGACAACTATAACAGATCGGCAGCATGATTAGCCTTCAACTTAACAGAACAACTTCATACAATACTTCAAAAGGAAAATATATATTATTCAGTTGCTTTGGATGGATCAACTGATACTACTGACTTGGTGCAGGTTTTATACTTCATTTGGGACATAACAGAAGATTTTCTTTGCTACGAAGAGTTACTTAGAACATGGGGACTAGTTATCATCAACAGCTTTCAAGATAAATGTCGTGAAGTTGGACTGAATTTGGCAAATTTAGTGAGTGTATGTCATATGGTTCACCTTCCAAGACAGGAAAACATGAAGGGTTTATTGTACAGATTAAAAAATTATTAACAGATCCAGATGCTCTCATTTCTTTTCATTGTATCTTGCATCAGCAAAATCTCTGTGCTAAAGCTACTATTTTAAGTGACACTTTGCAACAAGTTATTAGTATTGTTAACTGTATTAGTGCAAATGCAACATGTCATCGTCAGTTTCATACCATGCTAAAATTGAATGATGAGATATTCGGTGTGGAATTGCCTTATTATTCTAAAGTGTATTGGCTATAGCAGGGACAGGTGTTAACCAAAACGTCATCTCTGTGAGAACAAATAGTTAACTTTTATGGAGAGCGGAATCAGCAATGTAAATTATTGAAAGAAGATTTCTGTAGGAATGCAGCAGTTCTCTGTGATACCACGTCAAATCAAAATGACTTGAATATTTCTTTGCAGTATTCAAGAATATTGCAAAATGACTTGAATATTTCTTTGCAAATATTTCTTTGCAAGGTAAAACTAAGTCTGTATATGATATGTGGAAAAAAATCCAAGGATTTTGGGAAAAAAACCTATCTTTTTTCAAAACACTTCTTCAAAAGGAAATTTTGAATGGACATTATTCCCCAGTTAGCAAAGGTCATTGATGAGCAGGATGATATATACAAATCATTTGAAGACTACACAGCATTTATAGAGCTATTAATTGGAGAATGCTGTGAAAGCTTCACTAACTTTGAGAATCATGACATCACACTCAAATTAGCATTTCTGCCTCACGTAGTTGATATCACCAAGGCAGCTAAAGAGCTACAGGTGGAATTGATTGAGCTCTCGGTAGATGACATTTTAAAGTCATTGTTTTATGTGTAGAAAGAGCCTATTGAAATATGGAAAAATACAGAATACCTATGCCTTTGGCAACGTGCCCTAAAAATGCTTTCTTGTTTTTCACCCACTTATTGCTGCAAATATACATTCTCCTGCCTAACCAAATCAAGATGCTCTTAAGGTCACAAATGACTGATACCCAATCTAGAGGATCAACTGAAGCTGCAACTCTATTGCAACTACTCTATTGGGCTGCAACCAAATATTCAAATGCTTTTCAACAAAAAGCAGACACAACGAAGTCATTAAAATGTTAGCTAAGGCCAGGCGCTATGGCTCACACCTGTAATCCTAGCACTCTGGGAGGCCGAGGCGGGCGGATTGCTCAAGGTCAGGAGTTCGAAACCAGACTGAGTAAGAGTGAAACCCGTCTCTACTATAAATAGAAAGAAAGAAATTAATTGGCCAACTAAAGATATATCTAGAAAAAATTAGCCGGGCATGGTGGCGCACGCCTGTAGTCCCAGCTACTGGGGAGGCTGAGGCAGAAGGATTGCTCGAGCCCAGGAGTTTGAGGTTGCTGTGAGCTGGGCTGACGCCATAGCACTCACTCTAGCCCGGGCAACAGAGTGAGACTCTGTCTCAAAAAAAAAAAAAAAAAAAAGTTAGCTAATTTCAAAATTAACAATAGTTTTTTCTTTTTTGAAATTATTAACTACATAGTAGTTATATTTTTATAAAATGTGCATTTTTAAGTATATCTAATTGAAGTTTCTTGAATATGGCCTTATTTGATTTCAGCTAAATTAATGCGGCCTTCCAACACGAAAGGTTTCCCCACCCCTGTTCTAGGTGACCTTGACTGGATAAATTTCAGCAGAGCTTAGATGGCAGCCATGTTATAATAGGTTAGAAAGTAATTAAGGTATGTGCAAGTGGAGATAACATTTCTGGTAAACTACTCATTTAAGAGCTATGTTTTGAGGAAGAACAAATAAATGGAGCACCAACTGGAGGCATTTGCGTCTGGGGATGTTTGTTTTTTAGATGGGAGATACCATTTACAACACTAAGTAACATGGGGAATACTTTTGTGAGTCAATGAAATCCGTGATTCTTTTATATGTGAATTAAGCTGAGAGCTGATAGTAAAATATTGAGAAAGATATATTAAATAAAGAAATAGGTTAGATTTGGTTTGGATGTCTGAATATGAACTCTAAATTTATCATTTTTTTCTTCAAAAAATGGTTTCCTAATCATCTTAATCACTAACACATGGTATGTGTGGCATTGGTACATTACACATTTTAAAGGAATGATTTTTTTCCCAATTAATTTACTGGTGTCAGTTATCAAATATCTTGAGTCCTGTGTGACAATTAATTACGATATAATTCTATATTTTTTCCTTACTGGCTTCTAAACTGGAAATAGACTTAGGAATCAGGAATCAAAATTATTAGCTTTTTAAATGGTAAGTCTGCATCGAAGAACTTGACTTGGAACTGGGCCAAAATTAGACATTGGCCTTCCTTAACTCCCTAACCCACTGAATTGAATTTAACAACCTATCAAGGACGGTATAGCTGGAGCTCCAGGCCCTAAAATACAAGAAAAGTTTGTTCCAGTGAGTTTACCATTCAATTTTCTTGTTGGTAGGAGTGAGCAGGAGGCTTGCCCATTAATGAAAAATGACTTTTAAAACATTAATGCATCCCACTAGGGACAACTATGAGGGTTGTTGCCAATATTGGTTATTCCTCCTTCCTTTGGGAGGACTCACTGAGGGCTAAAGAGCAGAAGCTTCTTCCAAAGCACGCACCCCAAGACTGTGAAAAGTGTTTATGGGAGTTCTATTTTATGGGACAGGCAGGAACTGTGGGTTGGGTCAAAAAGCTTACTGTTTACACAAGGAATAGAGTTTAGACCTTACTTTTGAAGAGCTCAAAATGATTAGGGATGTTAAGTGTTAGACTTGGTATAATATAATGGAAAGATAGAGGAGGAAGCAATTAATTTTGACTTGAAGGATTCAAAATGACTAGGCTTCAAAGGATGGAGTGAAAGCAGGGATTGGCAAACTTTTTCTGTAAAGGGCCAGGTAGTAAGTATTTTAGGCTTTGAGAGCCACCTGATCTCTATTGCAACTACTCACCCCTGTGTTGTGGTGCAAAAGAAATACATAAATGAACGAGCATGGTTGTGTTGCAGTAAAAATTTATTTCTAAAAATAGGTGGATTTGGCCTGCAAGTCATAGTGTGCTGATCCCTGAGTTAAAAGGATGCAGCAGGAAAGTAGGGTGGAGGGAACAGGCAAAGGGATAGTATAAGCAAAGGTAAGTAAGTCTAAATAATGATATATTCTGAAAATATTCAACATTATAGGGTCACTGGAGGATAGGGTGGGAGTAAGAAATAGGACTTAAAGTATAAATTATGGCCTCTATAAGGAGGAATTATGAGCCTTTGAAGCTTTTTTTTTTTTTTTAATGGGTAATAAGCATGATCAGATAAGTCAGCTTATTTTCATTTGGAACATCTGTTGTTGGTTCAGGTTTGAGGGTTTTTTGTTTGCAGTAGTTTTAAGAAGCTCAAATTGAAGCAGCCCTTTTAAGTCAAAACTGGGAAAATGAACAGTCTTTGCTTCAGTATATTAAGACGTTGGATTGCTGAAATACTGTCAAATAGCATCCTTCTTTTTCTCCCTGGGCTCTGAACAACTTGAAAAGTAAAACAAGGTGAAAGATGAAAGCCAAAGTGTCCTCTATTACTGATACAGGCCAGATTTGAGGAATAGCTTTGTGGGAGAGTCAGGTGGTCTGGGGTAGGCCAATTTATCCATCCAGTCCTAGGCACTCTAGTGAAGCAGAGCAGAATATGAGTCTTTGCAAGTATGTTCTTCTGTGATAGCTCGTTCTCAAGGGCAAGAAGAACAAAACTGAGCTTTGTCTGCTCAGTTCTTCATTCAAAATCACCCATCAGGTAAGTCAACTTTACTTACCTAGGAGTGAAAAGAGGCTTAGATTGTGCTTCTGAAGCATCTTTTCTCATAGAAACCAAGAGCAAGGAAGAAGTCTTATGCCTCTAACAATCGGTTAATTTTTGCAGGGTTGTATCTGGGGATAAGTATACTGGAAACTATACAATCATTATTGTACTGAAAACAAGTCAAACTTACATGTTCTGGATGTTTTTAAAAAATGCTTAATTTTAGTGTTTGGAACAGTTAGCTATATTTTTTAAATTCTCAAAGTAAAATTAGCAGTTTTTTTTTTTTTTCTTTCTTAAACTCCCTGGATTTTCTATAGGTCTATGTAAGATACTTACATAAAGTACATGTTTGGCTAGAAAAGAAAGACAAGGCTTCCTTATGTATCATAATTTTCAATTGACTTTTTAAATTTAGAAGGAATTAGTATAAAAGAATAGAGTACTGTTTAAGTGGAAAAAAGCATGTACTTTTGACAAATACATTATTCTTTTAATTAGCTCAAATTATAGATGCTTATATAGTTTATTCACTGGTATTTCCTTTTTCAAAATATCATCAGTTGCTCTTCAATGTCTTTTTCCTTTTCCTTTTCTGAACAATTCAGTACTAAAATTATTAAGTGGGGCCAAACAAAGATAGTTATCCATACTGGGCAGGATGTGTGGGAGACAGAGCCATGTTTGGCAGGAGGAGTGTCAGGGATGTCAGAGCCTGACAGGGTGAAGAGAGCATCCATGTGGGTTGATGAAGGTGTGAGGGGTAAGAAGTATGTCTGCATAGAAGGATATGCTAACACAGGATGTGCTAACACAGGATGTCAGAGCCCAGGCAGGTATGGTATCTGTGAAGGAGAGTGTCCTGGTATGGGGGAGAGTCAGGTGATTGAGCAAGGGGTGTCCAGACTGGAACAGGGTCAGAGGATGAGGAGGGCATCTATTTGGGATGGGAAGTGACCCTGCATGAGCTCTCAGGGCCCCAGCAGATTTCAAGGGGGTATTGGGGAGTCTGTGTAGGATTGCAGCCTGGTGTGGGCATATTGAGGCTCAGATGGGATGAGAAGAGAGTCCATGCGTGGAGGTATCTGAGTGCAAAGTATCAGCCTGAGGTGGTGGGAGGCTTCTGGAGGGTCAGCATAATAAGGGATGTCAGAGCCTGATCAGGGTGGGGAGGATATTCTTGTAGGAGGGATACCAGGAATGAGGGATAGGGGCCTGAACAGAATGAGGAGATTTTACACATGGGGTAGGGGTGTTGGGGTTAAGAGGGCTGAGGAGAGGATATCTATGTAGGGAAGAGGAGACAGCCACAATGAGAGATTGGTTATACACTGGGAGATTGATCAAAATAAATAAATATTAAGGATAGTGGGAGCCAGGCTTTTTGTTGTCTGAGAAGGGAATTACAAATATGGAAGTAGGGAAAACTAGAATGCCGTCTGTAGTGTTGGATTGGAAATGAGGTATTGGTGTGAACTTGTGGTTTTAATTATACATAGGTATAGAAATATAGAAGTATTAATAAATGTGTGTGTAGGTATATACGCATGTGTGTGTAGATATATACACACAGTGTACTGGTCCCTGAGAAGGGGCTTAGGAGCCGTGATACCCCAATAGCAGTGAGCATAATGTATCATTGTTAATTTCCTGATGTTAATGGTTGTTTTGTAAGAGAATGCCTTTATAAGAAAATACTTATTAAAGAATTCAGGCATGATGGGAAAATATGTGGACCGTTTATTCTCAAATGGTTGGGAAACTAAAAGTTTTTCTTACTGTATTTAAAATGTTTTCTATAAGTTCAAGATAGTTAACAACAAAATGTATTTAAAAGCAATTTCATTCCTCCACATAATTGTGTTCTTGTGAATTAATCACTTTCAGCCCTTAAAACTACATAGTTAATATATAAATTGTCTTACAGGTTTTTCAGCACCAAGAATTGCTGTTTGAAATAATGATAACTAATATTTATTGAGTGCTTACCATGTCTTAGGCATATGCTAAGTTTTTATGTGTATTATCATGTTTAATTTTCATGTATGAAATAGTGAAATTTTTGTCTTCATTTTACAGATGAGGAAACTGAGGCTTAGAGGCTTAGTGACTTGCCCAAGACTTTTCCACTTAGTAAATATGAAGGTAGAATTCACTTCCAGGTCTATATTCCTGTCTTAACCATTATACCAGTCAAACATGGTTAAAAAGTTAGCAAGTCTTACCCTTCCTGGTCAGATTGTTTCATTTAATACTTTAGTAATGCTATTCTCATTTTATTTTAAAACCTTGAATTTCAGGGATGGGGGAAAAGTATCCTGGTTTTAGGTCTCCTTGACCTTTTGTTCCTGCCCTGGAGTTAGAACAGGGGTTTCTGTATTTGAATGCACATTAACAGAGTTAAGGATTCTCTTGAGATGGGTTAATCAGAGAATAATATCCCCAAATTTCTTTCTTGCTCTTACAGTTGGAAATGGGTGGTGGTAAGAATGTGGAGTTAGTCGGACAAGGTTGTTCCACAGTAGATTGCTAATGTTAAGTTTTAGTGTGTGTATAAAATTACCCTCTATCCCAATTGTAAGAATGATGAGCATCACCTTTTCATCTCTTTGGAACTTTCCTCAAAAATGGCAAATGATCAAATAAAATATAGTCATGTTGTAAATGTTTTTTTTAATATTCTCCTGAGGAATTTTGTCCTTGTTTTGATATTTAGTTGGGATTAAATTGGTATTTTTGTTAGTTTGTTTTTAAGCAGTGGCATTCACAGGAATGCTACTTTCCACGTTCTATTCTGTGAATTTACTGTTAGAGTTCTGTTTTATACCCACCCTTTGCAAACTCTGATTACTCTTTTTTTGGGAGAAATCAAAAGCTTTCCCAGAATAATGTTTGATGATGTGGGCATAATTTTTAAAAATCGTTATGGAAATTTTCAAATACAGGCAGAAATAGGAGAAAGCATAGTGGATCTCTGTTTCCGTGACCCAACTGTAATGATATAACAAATTCTGGCCCAGTCTTTAATATAAAAATTATCAATCAAAGCCAAACATTTTATATGTTGGTTGTCTAATGTTCTATAATTCATTCCGTGTTCTAATGTGAGTCAACCCAGATTACACATTTTCTTGTAGTTGTTGTGAATTTACACCAGAATGGTAAAAAATATTATCATGATGTCTTACTGTTGCTTTTAGCTTAATGTTAACTATTTTTGGTTTGGTTATAAACCAAAAAAAGTTGAATTCTAGACCTTAGAAGCTGGGGTGAGGGAAGAGGGTCATAATGAGAGCAGCTTCTTTATGCTCTGCAGTTTGAATAGCTCTAAAACCAGTAAGAAGAAATCATCGCTTGTGTCTGGGGTCTATGTGACATTTTATATTTATCTAGCAAACCAAAGGAGGTATCACTTACTAATAGATTCATTGCGTATGCTGAACAGCAGTTCATTGTTTTTCGAGCTTGTAGAGCCACCAAATTAACAGTGTTGTAGCTAATGTGTAGAAATTCCTCAGAGCATTCATCTTATTTGGTTGTTGTTGAAATAACAAAAAATAAAAATGTTTTCATATTGGTGTTAAATATTTGTTGGCAATTGTGATAATTTGGTATTTATGTTTTGGGTGTTTAATTAAAGATCCACACCAAATTAATTTATGCCTTGGGAAATCTGAATTTTGTGAGATACGAATATAGATATTTTATAAACGTGTGTGTGTGTGTATATATATAGATAGATGTGTGTATAGGTCTATATCTACACACACATGTATAATTTGTAGTTGGTAACAATTATGATGATTCTGGGAGACTTTAAAAAAAAGTTTTTAGTTTCATTTTTAGGAACAGTTGAAAAGAAGGTCCTGTTGCCATTTATGTAGAGTTAAAATTATATAGAAAGTATTACATTGTGATATTGTAGTAAATTGTGATTTTAGAGTTTATGCATTATGTTCATATTGTATGTGGCACTTGTTAACTGTGTAACTCTGAGAAAATTATAAGCTATTCTGTCAAAAGTTGTTACGTACTGATTTTCATATCAGTCCCTTTCTCATTCTTCCTTTCTATGTTGGACCTTGCTCTGCAAGATTGTTGATAGCCCCTTTCTTCTTGATAGCTTTTCTTTTTTTAAGCTTCACATCTTTTTTAATTGGATGATTTTTCTAAACTCAAATGTGTTCATATTATTCCATGTGTAAAAATCTTCATTAGTTGCCAGTAACCTTAGGATAAATTTTTAAATTCATAATATGATTTAGAAAGTTCAGTATAACCTGCTCCCTATATTCTGCTGTAGCCTTTTTGTTTCTCATGCTACCTTGAGCACCACCATCAAACAGTATAGTAATAGTAGCATAGTAATAATACTAGCTAACATTTAATGACTGCCTGTTAATACTTATGCCAGATATGAGCTTTACATGTATTATGTCCTTTAATCCTCACAATAATCTTGAATATAGCTATTGTTTTTAGCATTTTACAGAGTCATGCTGAACTCTTTGGATCCTCAAGCACTGTGCTTCTGGGCTTTTGCATATTTATTTTCTCTTTCTGGATTACAATAACTGCTGTTGCATTGCTGCTTTTTGTAAACATGTTTTGTTTTTTAAAAATAACTACATAGAAAAAAGTATCAAATGAATAAATTTTCACCTTAGTAAACAAGGTAAACATGCTATTGAAACTACCACCATATCAAGAAATAGAGCCCCCCTCCAGAAGTCCCCTAATATCCCTACCCAATCACTAATTCCTCCCCCTACCCAGAAATGTGAATAGTATTTTAACTTATTAATACAATATATTATTTTTGCTTGTTTTGGGAAACTTTCTTTAAATGAGATTATATAGTATGTATTCTTTTGTGTTTACTTTATTCTTTAACACAAAGAAGTTATTTTGCTTATGTGGTTCATTCATGTGGCTTGCCTATAGCTATAGCTTATTCATTTTCGGTGCTCTATAATATTCTAATATAGAAATGTAATATTCATCTATTCTTTTAAAGGGTATTTGGTTTTTTCCAGTTTATTACAAACAATAACAGTGAACATTTTTATACATTATACATTCTTAATTTTGGTTCAACTCCTGGAATATTTTTAAACTTCATTTTAGCTGAGTAGATTTCACTTTTTCCAGGAATCTTTTTTCAGCCTCTTCAGATTCAGGGTTTGTACCCTTCTGTGTGCACTTATATCGCTCTCTCCTCTGTCATAAAACATTTATGCTATCTTGTATTAATAATTGCTTGCTTTTTCTCATCAAGCTCAAAGAGAATGTGTGTATGTATGCCTGCATGTGGGCAAAGAAAAGTTATGTTTTCTCCTTCCTTGTCTTCCTGGCACCTTCTGAGTACTTAACAATTGTTGAGTGAATGAGTTTTCAATACATTCACTCTTTCTATGCTAAAAAGTTAACATACGCATAAATCTAATAAAAATTGGGTGATAAACATTCTGTGCCTTTGTTCTGTTCGGTTAGATGTTCGGTTAACCTTAAAGTGGATTATTATCAATTTATGTAAAGAATTTTTAATGTGGCAGGCATCTGTGTTGTCCCTTTTGTACGTTCATTCTACCACACTGCTATTTTATAAAGTATTTTTAGACATTTTCTTTATAATTCATGGCACATTTAACAACCTTATTTGTGACAAGTTTAGTATTTGTCCTTCAAGGGTGGTCTTGAGTTTTGGAAATTGCCAAAAGATATTTGTAACCAAGGCTGGGGAATTTTATGAATGAGAAACTGTATCAAAAGTGAGTTGAGATTTTAAGAAACTTTGACTCTCCTCCCTTACCTCCCATCCACTGTGGCCTTAAAAACGCTTTCTTTTTACAGAATTAAGTCACTGAATTTACGTAAAGTTAAGTCACTGAGATAAGCCAGAGTGTATAGTATATTGTGCTTTTGAGTTTCATATGCCTTTAAAACTGATTTTTCTTTCAAGTTACTTATCTTGTATAGTGATGTGCCACATAAGAACATTTGGATCACCGATGGACTGCATATACAATGGTGGTCCCATAAGCTATGATAGAGTTGCAAAATTCCTGTTACATAGTGACATCTTAGCCATCATAATGCTGTAGCATGATGCATCACTCATGTGTTTGTGGTGATGCCAGTGTAAACAGACCTACTGTCCTGTTGGTCATATAAAAGTCTAGCACATACAAGTATGTATAGTACATAATACTTGATGATGATAATAAATGATTTTGTTACTGGTTTATACATTACATACCATACTTTTTATCATTATTTTAGAGTGTACTTCTACTTATTTTTTTTTTTAAAGTTAACTGTAAAAGAAGGTCAGGCAGGTCGTTCAGGAGGTATTCTACAACAGGGTTTTGTTATCGTAGGAGATGATGGCTCCCTGCATGTTAGTGCCCCTGAAAAGTCCTTCCAGTGGAACAAGATGTGGAGGTGGAAGACAGTGATACTGAAGATCTGGACCCTGTGTAGACCTAGTTGTTAGTGTGTGTGCTTGTGTCTTAGTTTTTAACAAAAAGTTAAAAAAAATTAAAAATACGAAAACGTTTATAGAATAAGAATATTAAAAAAAAATTTTGTACAGCTGTATGATGTGCTTGTGTTTTAAGCAACGTCTTAAAATAATTAAAAGTTTATAAAGTAAAAGAGTTAAAGTACACTAAGGTTAATTATTGAAAAAGGAAACTTTTTAAAAAATAAAATTAATGTCACCTAAGCGTGTAGTGTTTATAGTCTACAGTAACATGCAGTAATGTCCTGAGCTTTCACATTCACTCACCACTCACTCACTGACTCCACCCAGAGCAACTTCCAGTCCTGCAAACTCCATTCATGGTAAGTGCCCTCTACAGGTGTACCATTTTTTATCTTTTATTCTGTATTTTTACTGTACCTTTTCTGTGTTCAGGTATGTTTAGATATGCAAACCTTATCATTGTGTTACAGTTGCCTACAGTATTCATACAATAACATGCTATGTAGGTTTATAGCTTTGGAGCAATAAGTGTGTAGTATGCCATACTATCTAGGTTTGTGTAAGTACACTCTATGATGTTCACACAATGAAAAAGTCATTGAAAAAGTCAATGAAAAAGTCATGTGTTATTAACACATTTCTCAGAATGTATCCATTGTTTATATGCAATGTATGACTGTGATCTATATATATTATTTCTTTAATTCATATGCATATTTTTACATTTTTAGCCCTGTTTATCCTGAATTCATCTCCTCTGAAATTAAATTTTTCATCTCTGTTTTAACCATCATGTCCATTACTAATGCTTCTCCCTCACCTCAGTTAAATAATAATGGTACTGTAGCTTCTATCATCTTTGTCCCACTTTCTCTTAGGCTTTAGCTCTTTATTCTTGCTCATCGCAGACATTGTATGTAATGTTTATTGGTCTTGTCTGCTTCTTTGTCTCTTTCCCACTAAACTATAAGTTTAAGGCAAGTATTTATTAGCAGCTCTAAAAATGTTTTCTTAGATATATGAAGACTTTCTTTGTTACCTGTTTTAATGTTCTCTAAAGCATTGTCATTTGCTACAAATGCTCATTTTTACATTAGTCATCTTATTATTGTTCTACTTCTTTATTGAGAAAGCATTATGTTAAGTATAGATAGATGGTCCTTCCCTCTTGTCAGCCAAATCCTCTATCAGCAATAAAATTCAACTACGTTTATTAGGTATATTACTATCACTGTCACAGCAATACAAAGGCAATAATATTGTTCTTTTTGTCAAGGAGCTAAACATTTTAGCTCCTCCTCTCCCAAAAGTCTTAAGTTGCAAATCAAATTAGAATGTTAATATGCTTGGAGAATGTGGTGTTGGTAATAATGAATTCTGCCAAATAAGATTGGAGAAGGCTCTGAGATACCATTTAGACAGTACTTACTTATATAACAGGTCTTTGTATTTTGTGTATAATATGAACAGAGTATTATTTAATATATTATAGTGAAGTAATTGTTGGCTAGTGATAAAACTGGAACAAACTGTTTTAGATTAGTTTGGAAGACAAGACTCTTGACAGTTGAACAAAGATGGGGAAAAGACATTTTAGATAGTATGTGTAAAAGCTAAGATGTGTAAACAACATGATGTAATGGGTTAGTTATTTCTTGTAAGTGGCATGTAATTTACTTATGATGGGATGATACAAAATGAGATTGGAGAATAGGTAGGAGTTAGATCAAAGAAGGCCACATATGCTATCTTAGAACATTTGTAATTTATCTTGTGGGCAGTAGAGAACCATTGAAGAAATTTAAGCAGAATTAGTGTAGTCTTCTTTTCTAAATGGTTAAAGTTGATTGGAACAATGATTCCAATATCCATTATAAGAGCCTTGATGATAGATTCTTATAAACCTAAAATTTTCTGTGCTTCTGGAAATGGTGTTCAACAGAGGTGAATCTTTAACAAATTTACTATTTGGAATTATAAAACTTTTTTTATTTATGAACTATATCAGGCCTCCAGAAGTTGTACAGATTAATATAATGTATATTCAAGCACCTTCTATCTTAAGGAAAAAAATATGACAAATGAAATTGAAATCCCATCTACAATTTGCCAGTCCCATTCCCTTTCCTCCATTCTGGAGATACATATTTTTCTCTCGCTATCAGTCTTCTATATAACATTCACAGTCTATTTTCTAAGTTATTTCAATGTAAGGAACAAGTTATACTTTATGTACTAGGTATCTTTCATAAAAGATACACATTGAGTGTTTCTGTGTCTGATTATTTTCAATGCTCAACAAACCTGTCATTTAAATTATTATAAGTTTCCTCTTAAGGCACATTATTAACCCCAGATTTTGTTTTTTCATTTCTATATAAATCTAGATTTTTAACTATGAGATTTGCATAAAATGAGGCCTATTGGTGCTATAAAAACTTAGTAAAAGATAAAGGGAAATAATATGAGCACAGCTTAATTAGAATATCTCTCCTGAATTTGTGCTTATGTACTCAGGTAGAAGTAAATTTAGTTCAGACATTTGAATGGTATATTTCCAGTATCTGATAGCATCTAGCATTTTTTTTATCACCTTACATTTTACCAAGAAATTTCAGGCAGAATAACTCTATTCCTAGAACACAATGTGTTTTACTAAATGTTTTAATAAAATACGTCTTCAGTATATGAGGTGTTCACATGTACTCACCAGCAAATTGGTTTCACTGATCAACACCTAAGTGAACATATGGAAAAACATTTATCAGGAGGGGGGAGGAGGGGATGGGTATGTACATATATGATGAGTGCAGTGCGTACCGTATGGGGGATGGTCATGCTTAAAGCTCTGACTGGGGGGGAGGAAGGGCAATATATGTAACATTTGTACCCCCGTAATATGCTGAAATTAAAAAATATATATATATGAGGTGTTAATAATAGAAAGAAGAGGAAGTCTTATAGAAGAGGAATTAGTGATTTGTCTAGGATCACTACAGCTAGTACCATGGCAAATCCGGGGCTCCAACCTATGTCTTAACTTGATGGATATTACCAACTTGTATTTTATGAGAGGGCAAAACAGGCTTATAGGAGATAAAAATCAGGATGCTAATGAGAGGGTGAGACTAGTTTCCTCAGGTAGCGATTAAGAAACATTTACATGCAGTGAAATAATTATTCTAGTGTCAAATCAACTGTGTTTAAGCTTTCAACAGGGTAACCATATATCTTGTACTTGTGCATATTCCTCAGTAATTCTCTATGACTGGTTTGGTTTTCATTTGTTACGTAAGTGAAAATTAGGTAAATAGGTGGATAATTAAGGTGTTCCTTGGATTTTTCGCTTTTAATGTATATTCAGGTATGTTGACCCAATTTCTTTAACTCGTTAGTTTCTCAACCTTGACACTATTGACATTTTGGGCTGGACAATTCTTTTTTAATGGGGGATTGTTTCAGATATTTAGTGGCATTGTTGGCCTCTTGCCACAATATGCTAGTAGTGCATGTTTGGGATTAGGCAGTCTCTAGGACCTTGTAATAAAGACATTGTATTAATAGAGGCACCACAATCCTTAAGTCATAACAGAAAATGTATCTGACATACACTTAAGGAAAGAACAGACCAAAGAGGATAGTAAGAAACTGCTTAAGAGTGAGGTAGTAGTTACACTGAAAGTAAATAAATAGAAAAAGCACTAACTAAACAAGATACAAAGATGAGTCATCCTTCTTAGGACAAAGTAGGATGTAAATAAATACAGTATATGGCTATGAATTTCAGAAAGCTACTTGATGTGAAGAAAGCTAATTATTAGTAACAGGCAATTTTTAACTTATAAATTGGGCTGCATTCTAAAAGTTGTTTTGAGAATGAATTTCTTGGGTCTCAGAGTGAAAATTTTCTTCATTTATTCAGCATTTTAGTGCCTAACATGGGCCAGGCATTGGGGCTAGCATAGTAAGCATAATGACATGCTCCATGTTTTGTTGGTTCTTACAGAAATTTGTGGCATTTGTCCAATAAAAATATCAAATGAAGACTTATTTATGTGAAAATTTTTTCTATTACTCCCCTTTCCCCAGTTTAAGTTGAGGGCAGAATTCTTGTCTCTTCTTACTCACTGATGGCTCCCCAGCATGATTAGTACTCCACAGGGAATCATACAAGATGGGACTGGGAGTGGGGGTTGGCGTGTATTGTGGCTGAAGGAGCAGCTTCTGTGAATGCCTGAAGTGGAATATGATGTAGCCTTTTTGAAGGGGTTTGTGTGTTAGCAGGGGTTGGTGTTAGGGAGTAGCATGGTATGAGATGGAATATTAATTTTTCTTCCATTATGTACTGAAATGCTGAATATTTATAATAAATTAATGTTATGACAGTATTAGCAATTAAAATAGAAAAACAACTTTTAAATGGTAATTTTAAAATAGTTTGATTCTGATACTTGAAGAAAACTTGTTTAATTGAGAATGAGGCTCCATCTTCCACCTAGGTACTGATAACCTCTAAGTCTGTGTAATAAAAACTTTTTAAATATGCATATATTTCCTGATGTATTTGTTTAATTTATGTCCACATATCCAATCAAAAATGAACTTCTGTATCTACCACTCAAACAAAACAAGACAAAAAAAAAACTCATGGATTTTCTGTCTCAGTGAATGTTTATCTACTCTGTCTCAAGCCAAAAATCTTTACTTCTCTCACTGCAACCTTAAAAGAATGAGCTGTGTCACTAATTATTTCCATTTAATTGTGTTAATGTTGATCAAAGCTATCTCCTCTCACTCAAGTAAAGTTATACTGGCTAAACTTATGTTCATGTCTTTTCTCTGATGTATTTCCGCAAGCTTTCTAACCATCTTGTCTTCATTCTTTTCCCATTTCAGTCTGTTTGCCACTGCTGCTTGAGTGATTTTTTTCTGAATGCAAAGGTAATCCTGTTTCTTGACTTCTTAAAGGCCTTCCATGGCTCATTCTGGTTCTCAGGATAAAATTTAACTATTTGGCAAATGTGCTAGGCTCTTCAGGATCTGTGTCTGCACATCTTTCCAGCCTTTTATATTGCCTTGCTTTCCCATTGCATTCTTTACTCCCACCATATTTTTTTTCGATTTTTAGACTTGGGCATTTAAATTTAAATTAATTAAAACTAAGTAAAATTTTAAAATTAGTTTCTTAGCTACTTTATCGAACAGCACAGATTCAGAACATTTCTGTCATTACAGAAAATTCTATTGGCTAGTGCTATTCTTGAGTATGTCAAATTCTCTTGTCCCTGTGTCTTTATACATGCTACTCTCCTTTTCTAAAATATGTGATGTACCTTTCCTTGTTTTGTCTAGCTAACATTTACTCTTCTGTTAAGACTTAGCTTAAGCATCATCATTTCTGGAAAACCTTCTCAGGCACCTTCTTTTCCTATCTCCCCCAACCCTAAAATCTGTGTTGTTACCTTTTGTTTTAATGACTATTGCATTTAAATCCAGGAGTCAGTGTTTAATAGCAAACTTCTAACAAAGTATTGAAATTTTATATAAATTATAATTTTACATATATTGACTATGGCGTATATATTCACCGGCATGGAAGTAAAAGAGACATTTAAATGGATTTATCATCCAAGTATGACTGAAGAAGTACTTCATTAGGTAAGTATGTGCTTAGGAAAAGACAGAGTCAATTTGTTATGTAGGTTAAAGTTATCAGATCTGCTACTTAAGTGATAATTGCATATATTTAATCACATTTTAAAACATAGAACTGAATCTGGCAACTCAAGAATCTGTTGAAAGATAAATAGATAAATTTATAGGTCGGTAGGAAAAGCATTGTATAGTGTAATGAAAATGATACAGTGTAATGAAAATAAGATGAATTTCCATTATTAAAACACAGTATTAAATCCCATCAGGTCAGCTTTAATAATTAGCATTATGGTTAGCAGAGCAGGGAATTTGGGAAGCACATCAGCATGGTACTTATTCTCAAGTATGATTACTTGTCATCAGCAAGATTTACCTCTGCTCTACGTAGTTACCCACTACACTCTGTATCTCACCATCACTTGGTATGTTTCACTTTTGTAATCATAAATCTAGATATATTTCTGTGTGAGGGTGAGAGTGAGGAGAGATTAGATTCAGCAAGGTTTATGGCTTCAGAAATGGTATGAGTGGGCCAAAGAGGAGAACACAAGATGATACAATTTTTCTCCCCTAAGGAAAGGCTACAAATCTTTGCCTGGGGCTGGTCTTGTGCCCTGGAAAAGGAATAAAAGGCTTGCTCTTTCTCTTGCCTATTTGTAATTGATTTGGTGACTGTATTTTTCATACCAGGGATCTGGATGCATCTTCTAAAAAGAGGTGGGTTTTGTGATTGTGGTTTTTGGAGTTTGTTAATCCATTCAGCAAAATGAGGCTATTGTGGAATAGGTTGAGATGCTAAAAACGTATTAGAATGCTACTTTATGGCTTGTGTTATGGAAACAAAAGATTTCCCAAGGTATTTCTGATTTCAAATATTCACATTTGGAATGTATGAACCCAGTTTTCTGAACTCAGTTGAGTTTAGCTACATTTGCAGTTAGAAAGGCTTCTTTGATACAGCTTAGATAGTGGAGAATTGACTAGTGATGATGTTACTGCCCAACCAGGTCCCTTGCCCACTGTCCAGATAAAGGCCAGTATACTGAGACAGCAGAAGTTATGGTGGAGAAAGAGTTTAGTAGTGCAAGGTACCAGGCAAGGGCATGGGAGAAATTTCTCAAATCCATCTTTCTGAGAATTTGGGGGCAAAGATTTTTATAGCTGGTTTGGTGAACAAAGGGCTAGGGAAATGGGTCTGCTGATTGGCTGGAAATGAACTCTTAGGGTTGGGAAGCAGAAATTGTCTTCTTGGCTAGGACATTTCCTGGTAGGAGGTTATGGGACTTGTTGGATGGGTTCCCATGCAAGGCTGCTGATCTGGTTAACATCAGTTGATCCCCCCAAAGGCAAACTCTGGAAGATATCTCAAAGACCAGTCTTAGGTTTTATAATACTGATGATAACTATGGAAGCAGACAGGGGAAAAAATCTTGCCCCTGTCAAGGATATATGACACTTAAGCAGTCAGCAGTTACAGCAGTAGGGAAGTTAGTGAGCAATGGCTGGTTAACTTTTAGCTATATCTATACTTTTATAGAAATCATAGTTATCACTTATCACTGTTCCTGCCTTGGGGCCTTACATTATTTTAATATAGGCAGTTTCAGTGAGAGAGGTTACGCTGGGTAAACCCGGTTTAACTCTAACTTAAATATATTATTTTATTAATTTTTCAATTTTTAAAATGGTATTTCTTCTAATTTTTGTTTAATTTCCATATATGTGCATACATGTACACACATATATATATTGATTTTACAGGAAAGGGATTACTATCATCTGATATGAACTCTTCTATAGAATGTCATATTCATATGAACATATCACATTATCCTTACATTTACTCTCAAAAAGTTTTTCTTTTTAATAGTAATTTTTCTGTGTGTACTCTGTCTTGTGCTTTTGCTTTCAAAGTATTGTTGTACTCCTTTACAAAAGGCTTTTTATTTTTGAGGATCCTGGGATTTTTTTGTATGGCATGAGTGTGCTGAAAGCCAGTTATCTTTCTTCATTCACTGATGACTTTGACATCTAATTTTTAGTTTCCATCTTTATTTAATCCCTGACATTATTCCTGGATTTCATTGTTCTTGAGGATAGCCCACTAAGCATTCTAACCTCACAGTTCATTTAATTCTCAATAAAGACCATCAGTTTTCCCTGCTTCAAAAATTATCTCTTATGCCATTATTTCTTTTAATAAAAATTTTTTGGCAAGGTTTATTAAGACATAATTGACGGAGTACAGTTCAGTGAGTTCTGATGCACAAACAGGTAACTAGCTCCTGAACAGTCAAGATATAGAACAGTTCATCCCCACAAGTTCTTTTGTGTGCCTTGGTAGTTGTCTTGTTTCCCACATCCAGGCACTGACAACCGTGGATCTGCTTTTTGATCTGGTAGTTTGGCTTTTTCTAGTATCATGTAAATGGAATCATACAGTATATACTTTTGAATCTGGCTTCCTTTACTTCACAACATGGGTTTGAGATAACATCCATGTTTTTCCATGTATCAGTAGTTTGTTCCTTTCTATTGCTGAATAGTATTCCATTGTACCACAGTTTGTTTTGTCCATTCAACAATCGAAGGGCATTGAGTTGTTTTCAGTACTGGGTGATAATGAATGAAACTGTATGAACACTTGTATATAGGTTTTTGTATAAATGTAAGTTTTATTTCTTTTGGGTGTATACCTAGGGATGAGGTTGTTGGATGATGTGGTAGTAATGTATGTTTACTTTATTAGAACTTTTCAAACTGTTTTCCGTTTTGCGTTCCTACCAGCAATTTATGAGAATTCATGAATTCTCTGCTCTGCATCCTTACCAGCACACATTAATAGCTTATTTTACCATTCTTATAGGTATATAATGGCATTTTATTGGGGTTTTAATTTGCATATCAATGATAAATTATATTGGACATTTTTGTGTGTTTATTTGCTGTCCATATGCCTTCTTTTGTGATGTGTCTGTTCAAATCTTTTGCCTGTTGTTTTAAAAATTTGGGTTGGTTGCTTTCTTAATGTGGAGTCTAAGAATTTTTTATATGGTCTAGATATGTCTTATCAGATATATAATTAGCAAAAACTTTACATGTGCTATAAACTCATGACTGTGTTTATGTTTATTATCTTTTAGAATGATTTGACAATAGAAAACAGATATCTTTTATATTAACGTTCATGTTGACCATTTTTTGGAATCTTCATTTCTTTGTGTAGATCTACATGTCTGTGTGGTACCTTTCTTCTGCTTGAAGAATTTCCTTTAACATTTCTTATAGTGCAAGTCTGCTGATAATGAATTCTCTTTGTTTTTGTCTGTCTGAAATGTCTTTATTTCACCATTTTTGAAAGATATTTTTGCTGGGTATAGCATTCTGGGTTCACATTTTGTTTCTTTCAGCACTTTAAAGATGTCACTTCATTGTCTTCTAGTTTGTATAGTTTTGGGTATTAAATGTGCTGTGATTCTTATCTTTGTTCTTGCATATGTAATTTGACTTTTTTTCTTGTGGCTGCTTTCAAGGTTTTCTTCAAGTATTTATTTTGCTTAATATTCTCTGAGATTCTTCAATCTGTGATTTGAAGTCTTTCATTACTTTTGTAACATTCTCAGCTATTATCTTTTCAATATTTCTTCTTTTCCATTCTCTCTTTTCCTTTTGGGATTCCAGTTACATTTATATTAATAAGACAATTTGATATTATCTCATAGCTCTTGATCATTCTTTTTACCCTCCGCTTTTTTTTTTTTTAACTCTGTGTTTGAGTTTGTGTACATTCTGTTGACCTCTTTTCAAGTTCACTGATTTCTTGGCTGTATTGACTGTACCAAAAAATTCTTGGAAGACATTCTTCATCTGTTTTACTGTGTTTTTATTTCTAGAATTTCCAGTTGACTTTCCTCTAGTTTCTGTTGACATTCCCCATGTATGTATGCATGTTACTTTTTCGCTAGTCTTTAACATATTCATTATAGTTATTTCCATAGTTCCTTTCTGATACTTCTATCATCTGTATCATATCTGAATGCTTCTGTTAATTTGTTTTTTGATGGTGAGTTGTTTTTTCTTTTTTTGTGTAATTTTTGAATGATTGTCGGATATAATATGTGCAGCAACAGACAATGAGGTGAATAACCTTTATGTCTGGAAATGGATATGTGTCTTCTGCTGCTAGGCTATAAGTATTGGGGGTTGAATCTATCTAGTCAAGAGTTGAGCTGGATTTGGATTTTGTTGTTACTGTAGTTACCTTCATTTACTGTCACCAGCTTCAAATTCCTCTTGTTTTACCAGATACTTACGGTGGGAGATGTTTTGCTGAGTGCTTTTTTCCCCCAAAGTTTCTGATCCACTTAATCTTTGTCTTTCCTTTTGCACCTCACCTCATGGAGGGTTTCTTCAGGCTATTACTTTTTCTCCAGTGGTAGGTTGTTATTATTTGTTGCTCTGTGTTTGCTATCCTGGTCGTGGGGGCTGGGGATAAGAGTTTCTCTGATGTCTCCATGCAGCCTCAGTTTTAGGCGGGCTTTTGTGTCCATGGGCCTTAGGCGTGGAGTTTTCTCAGTGATCTCGCCCTTTTCCATCTGTAGGAAACATCTAATGGTCTAGGATGAGGACAATTTCCTATTCCTTCCTCAGGGATAGAAAGATTTTTTTTTAAACCTACTCCAAGTCACAGTGGGTCTTGTTTGCCTGTGCTCTTTGGGTGATGTGATTTGCTGCTCTATGCCAAGCAGCTTAAAGCTTTTGTTCCTTAAGGGAGAAGGGACTAGGAAGGGCTTTGTGCTTTTCCCACAGTGGCATTCTATCCCTTATAGGACTGTATAACTAAGAGAGACTTTCTCTAGTCTTCTGCTCTTCTTACACTCTTTCTTGTGAGCAATTGGTGAGGCCCATGGAAAAGTGGGTATCTGCAGCTTCCAAGGATTCTATGCTCTCACATTAGCCCTCACTTGCCCTGTAGCAGTTTGTTAAAAATTTTAGTCGAATTCTTACCCACTTGTGTGGTGGCCCCACCACCTCCCATGCTGTGTGACAGATGAGTCAGTTTCCATGGCCCATCTCTTTGGTGGTGTCTATTTTTCTCATAGATTTCAAGCCTGTGAATTATCTTGTAACATCGGCTCTTCAGTGATTTTAAGAAAAGTTATACTTTTTGTAGATCATCTGGCTTTATCTTAATAGGATGGGAACGACATTCTTTCCAGCTTTCTACATTCTAGGTAGAAACTGGACCATACTTTTGACAAATGGTCTCCAATGTGGAGTCCACTCAGTCTAAGAGATAGAGGAAGAAAATATTAGAATATTTTGGTGATATTTGCTTTTTTTCAACAAAAAGTGATTATTTTACTAATTTAATGTATAACTTAATAATAGTTCTTTGTCAGAAGGTCACTTTGGCTTCATAGTGGTACATTTACTTTTACATTCACTTTTAAGGTATTGGAGTTTGCCTGGCTCCATCAAGTGTATTTTTTACTGCTTTATTATTTAATTTTAAGTACGGTTCCCAAAATGGACAAGTAGCTTACAGAGATTCCTACAAAGAAACCACAGATTAAAGGTAATGCTAAAATTCAAGCACAGCTGAACAAGAATTTTAAAGCTGACAGTATTTCTTCTATCTTAATGTAAATTCTTTAAATTAGGCCTATTATGAAGTTAAAAGCAGTGGAATTCTAATCGTTTGAAAAGAAATGGGACCAAAGAATGGAAACATAAAATAGGAATTTAAAATGTGAATTTATAGCCACTGTCATTAACAATTAACCTTACCTTAAGTGTATATCATGATGGAGAAGGCAAAATTCCAAGATGGCCCTCAAGACCATCCTCCAACCCCCCACTGCACTCCGCCACTTTGTGATTAGATTATGTCATAAAGGCACTGTTGACATTAAGAGGAAAATTATCCAGGTGGGTCTGACCTAATCTCTTTAAAAGCAGAGAATTTTTTCTCGTGCTGGTGGTAAAAGAGGAAGTGAGAGATTAAAATTCTGTGCACAGTTGCTGTCTTGAAATTGGAGGGAACCACATATCAAGGAATAAAGGTGGCCTCTAGGAGCAGAGGGTAGCTTTTGGCTGACAGCAAGGAAATGAGCACCTCTGACTTACAGCCACAAGAAATGGAATTCTGCTAACAAGAATGAGCTTGGAAGCAAATTTTCCCTAGCACCTCCAGATGAGAACTCAGCTTGGTCAACCAGCCATATTGTGCCAGGCTTCAGACCTAAAGAACTGTGAATGAGTAAATTTGTGTTGTCTTAAGGCACTAAGTTTGTGGTCTTTTGTTATTCAGCAATAGATAAATAATGCACACGCCTTGAGTGATCAACTAATGATTATTTCGAAGACATTTAAATTTTTTTTTTTTTTGCTTAGTAAACTTTTTACTTGGCATACATACATTCATACATTAGGAAATACGTTTGAATTAAGTCTGAGTTTCAGTAAAACTTGAAAAAAATTCTTTAAATCTACCTTATATAATTTGGAGAAAAAGAAAGATTATTATGTGGTTGGAGAGTATTACACTCTTGGGCTATCCTCTAAACTCCACTTTGTTTTTAGTTTTGTTTTGTCTTTAAAATTTCATCTTTATCTTATTTTCTATTTTGAACATATGTACAGATAGGGTACATAGTCAAATTTTTACTGATGGGACTTGTGTTCCAAATGTTTGAAAGATAACTTCCCTAGATTCAATATCTAAAATTCTTCAACATCTGAAATCTTAACCTTTAATGTAATTTAATATCCTCCCACTACTTTCACTCAATAAACTTGTTTTGATCTCATTAAAATATCTAGTGTCTTGGACACTGCCCATCGTTTTTTCTATATGCCTGGTCAACAAATTCTGTTACTCTGGAAGAAAATAAAAGAGATGCCACAGAAGGAAATCTTTGTTCTGATAAAGATACAGTATCTACCAAAAATCTACAGCAAGCGTTATATGTGATTTTGAAACTTTAGAAGAATTTCATTTGTAATCAGTAGAATGTCAAGGATGTTCACTATTACTAATTAACATTAACTAGAAGCTATAGCCAAAACAATAAAATTAACAAAAGAGTAAACACATGATTTGAAAGAGGAATTAGAGTTGTGGTTTTTTTTACAAGTATTTTTGTAGAAAAATATAAGAGAATCTAGAGATATATTAAAACCAATGGAGTTAGCAAATGTTTGGATATAAATCAACCACATCCATGTATACCCAAAAGAAATAAGATTTTTTTTTAAGTTGACATTTTTGGTGGTCTTAAAAACTGTAAGTTAAGCATGAATAACTCCAATAGATAATATGTTGGACCTTTATTAAGAAAATCATAAAATGTTACTGGGAATATTTTTAAGATATTATAAAACAGTAATGTTTAACACATTGTGGTATCAGCTTAGAAGTGGATGGACAGATCAATGGAAAGCCTAAAAACAGATTCACAAAGAAAAAAATGAATAAATTGGACTTAAAGTTACAAATTTTGTGTTTGAAAAGATAACTGACAGGCTTGGAGAAAATATTTGCTGATATATATACCTGATAAGGGATTTATATCCCAAAAAATTATTACAACTCAATAATGAAAAAACAAATAACTCAATTGAAACATGGGCAAAGGATCTGAATAGACATTTTGCCAAAGAATGTATACAAGTTGCCAATAAACACACAAAAAGATGTTGAGCATTATTAGTCACTAGGGAGTTGAGACAGAACTTTGCATTCAATAGAATGGCTATAATAAAAATAAGTGTTAGTAGGGATATAGAGAAATTGCTGGTGGGAACGTAAAATGATGCAGCCACTTTGGAAAACAGGCAGTTTTTTAACATATTAAACATAGAATTACCAAATGACCTAGGAATTCTATTCCTATGTACATACCCAGTAGAAATAAAAATATATTCTACACAAAGACTTGGATATAAATGTTCATAGAAGCATTATTCACAATAGCAAAAAGTAGAGTTCCATCAGCTGGCAAATCAGTAAACAAATGTAGTATATCCATACCATGGAATGCCATTCAGCAATAGAAAGGATTGAAGTGCTAATATATGCTACAACATGGATGAACCTTAAAGACATTATGCTCATTGAAAGAAGCCAGACATAAAACATGTATGATATGTTTCTATTTATATATAATATCCAGAAAAGGCAAATTTGTAGAGACATAAAGTGAGTGAATTTTATGGTAGTAAATTATACCTCAATAAAGCTATTAATTAAAACAATACATTTTGGGGATTTCATGAATAATAAAAATGGCCTACTAATCAACTGAGGTAGAATGGTGCTTGGGATAAAATTGGTTATCTGTATTATACTCTTCATAAAAAGTCAATTCTGGTGGATTAAGGAACTACATATGAAAACTAAATGTACATTCACACATATAAAATAATTATCTTTGACTTTTCAAAAATTTTATATAAGAAAAAATACATACTGTAAAACAAGATAAAAAAAGTTTTACTGTGGTACATAAAAACAAACAACACAAAACTGTATGAAAGAACAAAATGAAAAGTCAAGCCATAATTGGAAAGGTTTGCAATTTATAAAATTGATCATTACTACCCAGAGTACATAAAACCATGCCTAAATTTTTAAAAGGCCTGCAGTCCAGTTAAAAAGTGGCCAACGGAGAAATCTGAAAATAGACTATTTGAAAATATGCTAACCCTCAGTAATAATCAGGTAACTACAAATTAAAATGATAAATAATTTTATATTCATGTGTTGGGCAATTTTGGTGACCATTTGGGGAAAACAGGAACTCAAAACATTGCTGGTAAGATTGTAAGATGATTCAACCATATAATGCAATATCTAGTAAAGTTGAAAATGTTCATACCCTGAGGCCAAGTAATTCTACTTACAGATTTCCACCCAGAAGAAACTATAACACTTGAACAGGATAAGATATTTATGAAGGTTTTCAGTGCTACACTGTTTATAGTCACACAGCTCTCAATAGGGAAATGGATGACTTAATGTCTTTCTGTAAATGAACTTCATAGTATAATCATACTAGATGAACTAGGAATTTTGGTCTTTGGAAGGGTGACCTAAGTTATCTAAATTAAGCTTTCTGCTAAAAGCAATAAAAAAAATCCTGGATTAAAAAAAAAAAGCTAAAAGTGGCAAAGAACTGAAAAGACAGTTGAGAATACCTAAGCAAATTTTAGAGGTAAGTAGAAAATAAGAAGTAAAAAGTCACTTAAGCATAAGTCATTTGTTAATACCATGTATTTGTGCTTTCATGGTTGATTAGGCAAGAGAATCATAATTCAAGTGCCAGGGCCTATCCAAATAGGTAGTCCTATGGAAGATTGTCTTTATATTAAGCTGGGACCTCAAAGGGTCACACCTTCAGGATAAAGCACGTAGATCTAAATCATCCTTCCTCTTCCCAGTCCCAGAAGGTTGCCTTGGTGATAATCAGAGCAGGAAGATAAAGAGGAAAGGGAGAAATATATTGAATTTGCCACAGACTGGCCCTCTAGTAGATCTGTTCCCTGAGTCAGTGAGGGAACTTCAAGACATTAAGTTAGAAGTATGTATGAGTTTCCTATTACTGTTATAACAAGTATCACAAGTCTAGTGGCTTAAGACAGCATAAATTTGTCATCTTGGAGTTTGGAAGGTCAGGAGTCTGAAATGGGTCTCACTGGGCCAAAATCAAGCTGTGGGCAGAGCTATATTTCTTTGTGAAGGCTCTAGTCCAGGATTAATTTTCATGCATTTTAAGCTTTAAGAGACTGCCAGCATTCTATGGCTTGTGGTCTTCTTTCATCCCAAAGCCAACAATGGCTGATTGAATCTCTCTTTTTCTGACTCCTCTGCCTTTCTCTTCCCCATTTAAGAGTCCTTATGATTACATTGGGTCCACCACGATGATCTCATTTTAAAATATTAGCTGATTAGCAACCTTAATTCCATCTGCAACCTAATTCCCCCTTTCCATGTAACGTAATTTATTCAAAGGTGTTGGGACTCTCTGGAGGAGGGCACTTCCATACTAGGCTTGAGGGAATCTAATCTTTAAAGTGAGGGTAAAGCCAGTAAATACTGAATTAATTGCACAAAGAAACAAGGCAAGACGAGCAAGAACCATCAAACAGCAGAAACAGGCCCATACAATATAAGTCTTAAGGCATTGAAATGATTGGATACTGATTTAAATTTATTTTAAATACTGATTTTAAAAATTTTATAAAGAAATAAATGACAGATGTAAGTATATGCAAAGAATGGAACGTTATTAAAAAGATGCTAAATATTTGAAAAAGAACATAATAAAACTTGTATAAATTAAATTGCTGAAAGTAACAAACCAGGGAATGAACTTCTACCTCTAACTGGACCATATATTTACAGAAATTTTTAGACATTGGAAAGCAAGGAGCACAAGACTATGATCCCTGAGAAGAAGGAAGCTAATGATTTAGGCCCCTGCTCACTCCAGCTTCTTTGCCTGTAGGTAATTTCCAGACTGCAGCACAGGCAGGGCAGAACTTAAAAGAGCCCAGTGGACTCACTGACTTAAGAAGACAGAGATCAGCATTCAGTGTTTTGTGCGTGGCTGGAATTTTTAGGGCCATAGTACCAAAAAGGAGGGAGCTACACAGAGAAAGAGCTCAAGAAGTCAGTGTATGGCGTCCTTGAATCTAGCTGAAGAACAGTACAAGTATGTGTAAGGTGACACTTCATGAGTCCTGACAAATAATACCGCCGGGAAAGCACAGTTTCTAGGACTTACAATGCAGACAATTTCCAGAACTCACATGGGCCTGGGAATCATTCAAGTTTCTGCCACCAGAGTGAAAGCAGTCATTGAATACAAGAGGTATTATAAGTGGAGATCTACGAAAACTAAACTTAGTAATGAAAGGCTTTTCTGCTTCTGCCTTAAAAATCTTTTTTAAAAAACCTCAAAATGATTTTCAAGTAACTTCCTTCCTGAGTAAACAAAGTCTGATACTTTTGATTTAAAGGGGAAGAAAAACCCTCAGCACTCACAATGTAAAATTCACAATGTCTGGCATCCAAACAGAATTACTAGACACGAAAAAAAGCAGGAAAATATGATTCATAATCAGGAGAAATACCAGTCGATAGAAGTAAAACCAGAAATAATAGATGATAGAATTAGCAAAGATGGATGTCAAAACTGCTGTTAATGTTTGCTCTGTATGCTCAAGGACTAAAAGAATAACATGAACATAATGAAGAGGGGAATGAAGGGTATAAAATAGAAACAAATGCTGGATCAAATACATACCAATATAGAAGAAAAGAAAAAGCATGTTAGTCCTCTGATATCATCTACAAAACATAATCAAAATGAGCCATAGACTTAACTGTAAAACTTAAATCTCTGTAACATTTAGGAGAAAGCTTGTGCGACCTGGAGTATAGGAAGGATTCTTAGAGCACATAAACAAACACTGTGTTAAGAAAAGAAATGGAGAAATTGATCTTAATCAAAATTAATAATTTTGTTCATTGGAAGATACCACTAAGAAAACAAAAGGGCAAACCATAGACTTGGAGGAGATATTCACAATATGTATTATTAGACAAAAGAATTGTATCCAGAATATATTTTAAAACAAAACAGGAAAAGCACTTACAATACAATGATAAGATGCCAGATAACCCACTTAAAAAATTATACAAAAGATGAGAACAGAGATGTCTGAATGGCAATAAGCATGTGAGAAGATGGTTAACAAGGAAATACAAATTAAAACTACAATGAGATGTGGTGACATTAGAATGATTCTTAATCATCAGAACTTTAAAAAAAAAAAATAAAAAGCAAACAGAAGAAAACACAACTGATCATACCAAGTGATGACGGGGATGTGAACCAGCCACAGTAACTTTCATACATGGATAGCACATGGCAGGAATGTAAAACAATACAAAAATTTTGAAAACAATTTGGTTTCTTAAAAAGCTAAACATAAACCTATCATATAATGTTGCTATTGCACTCTATTATTTAAACAGAAAAATGAAAACATATATTCACCAACTTCTGAATAGATGACAATTGTAGCATATCCATACAATAGAATATAATGGGAAATAACTAATGTTAACCACATGAATATGGATAAATCTCAAAATTATTCTGCTGAGTGAAATAGACCATGATCAAAATAATAATAATAATAAAGTATGTTCTGTACTGTAAGATTCTGTTTTCATAAAATTCTAGAAAATATAATCTGCTATAGTGACCAAAAGCATGTGAATATTTGCCTAGGGTTATGAGTGGAGGAATAGATGGATTACAAACAAGCACAAGGAAACTTTTGGAGGTGTTGAAAGTGTTTCTTTACTTTCATCAAGAAAATGGCTTCATGGGTATATGCATGTCAGAACTCTTCAAATTGTATATTTTAAATGTGCAGTCTCCTATAATAACTGCAAATTAGGCATTGCAGAAGAAAGAAAAAAGGATCAATGAATTTGAAAACTAACAAACTACCCAAAATGAAACACAGATATAAAAAGAACTGGGAAAAAAGTGAACAGAGCCTCTGTTATCCATGGGACAATATCAGGTGGTTTAACAAATGGATAATTAGAATACCAGAACAAAAGGGGGCCACAGAAAATACCTGGAGAAATAATGTCTAAATATTTTTAAAAATTGTTGAAAACTTTAACCCTGCAATCCAGTTAACTCAGCTTATCCCAATATATACAAAGAAAACCATACCAAGGCATGTAATCAAATTGCTGAATGTCATTGATAAAAAGAAAAGTTTTATAAACAGCCAGGGATAAAGATCTATACAGGGGAACAAAAGAAAGAAAGACTGTAGACTAGACAGCAACTATGTAAACTATTAGACAGTGGAAGCATATCTTCAATTTACTGAGATTAAAAAACTATCAACTAGAATTTTATGCTCAAAAAAACATTTTTTTAAAATAGAGACTTTTTTTTCAGAAAAAATAGCTAAAAGAATTCACTGCTAACAAATGTTTCAGTATACAAGAAATATAGAAGGAAGTGCTTTAGTCATAAGATCTTTACACAAAAAGGTGACACATTATAAATTGTGAGTAAATGTAAAAGACTTTCTAATGTTTTAATGTATTTAAGGTACTATTTTAAAGTAAAAGTAATGTATTATGGGATTTATAACAGGCAGATGTGAAATGTATAACCATACCACACGGGATGGGGTGGAAAATGGATATATACTGCTTCTTACATTATACTAAGTGGTACAATAATATTTGAAAGTAGACTGTGAAAAGTTAAAATGAACATTGTAAACCCTACAGCAAGCACTAAAAATACTAAGAGATATGGCTAATAAGTCAATAACGGCAATAAAATGGAATTCTAAAAACTTAACCGAAAAGAATGTTGCAGGGTGGGAGAATGAGGAGGAACATATAACAAATGGAACAAATAGAAAACAAACAAGATGATAGATATAAACCTGGCAGTATGAATAATTACATTAAATTTTAATGGTCTAAACATTGCAATTAAAAAGCAGAGATTTTCAGACTGGTTAAAACCTCAGGATTCAAATGTGTGCTGTCCACAAGAAACTCAATGTAAATATAAAGACATAGATCAGTTAAAGGTATGGAAAAATATAAATAGATAAAATGCTGTTAAGCATAAGAAAGCTGGTGTGGCTGTTATTAATATAATAACATTAGACATGGTAGGCTTCAGAATAAGGACAAGGAGGTACATTTTATACTGATATCAATTCACAAAAGAGATGTAACAATATAATACATATGTATCCAATAGCAAAGCTTCAAAATACATGAAGCAAAACTCAACAGAAGTTTAAAGGAGAAAAATAAGACTGAAAATGAATAGAGATATAAAACACTTACAGAACATAATCAATCACCTAGGCCTAATTGACATTTATAGTACACTTCTCCCAATAACTACACATTCTTTTCAAGTGCACATAGGATATTTATTAATGTAGACTATATACCATCCACAAATCAAGTCTCAGTAAATTTAAAATGATTATAATCTTACATGTTTTATGACCACAGTGAATTTAATCAGAATTCAATAACAGAGAAAGATTTCTGGAAAAGGCCCAAATATTTGAAATTACATAACACATTTATATTCTGTGGGTAAAACAAGATGTCATAAGGCAAATTATAAACATTTTGAACTAAATGAAAATAAAGAGACAGTGTATCAGTATATCAAAATGTATAGGATGGAGCTAATGTAATGAATAAAGGGAAATGTATAGCATTAAAGGCTTCTATAGAAAAGGATAAAGATCTCAAATCCATGATCTAGGCTTCTATCTTAGAAAAATAAGTGCAAATGAAACAAAAATAATTAGAAGAAAGATATAAAGGTAGGGGCAGAAATAAAAAAATAGAAAATGAGTGAACAATCAAAATCAATGAAACCAAAAGTTGGTATTTTGAAAAAAGATCACTAAAATTGCTAAATTTTTGGTCAAAGTGATGAATAAAAAAGGAGAGAAGATACCTAAACCAATATCGGGAATGAAAAAGGTACGTTACTACATACTCTATAGATGTTAAAAGGGTAATAAGACTATCTTTTGAACACTTTCTTGCCAGTAAATGCTATAAATTATACTCATTGTTAAACTGATGCAATAAGAAATGGATAACTTGAGTGGTGTTTTATCAACTTAAGAAAACTGGATTCATAATTAAAACCTTAACACAGAAAATTCCAGGTGTGATTGATAATTAGTAAATATAATAAATACATAAACTCAGAAAATTGAGAAGGATGGATCACTTCCCAATTTGCTTTATGAGGCTAGCATTACCTTGTTACCAAAACCAAATAAAGATAACTTTAAGAGAAAAGATGCTCAAAATCATTAGTCATTAGGAAATTGCAAATTAAAACTGCTATGAGATAACCATGCACACACTTGGAATGGCTAAAGGCAGAAAGATTGATAGTGCTATATGTTGTTAAGGCTGTAGTATAACTAGATCTGTCATACATTGCTGGTGGGAATGTTAAAAGGGTGCAGCAATTTTGTAAAACAGCTTTTCAGTTTCTCAAAATATTTACCGCAAATCAAAACAACTCTTACCACTCAACTCAGAAATAACACTTTTAGATATTTATTCAAGACAAATGATAATGTATGTTTAGAAACTTATATGTATGTGTCCTTTTTAAATAAGTCATGCTTTTAAACAACTCAAATGGCCATCAACGTGAAATAAACAATTTGTGATACACACACACACACACATATGGGAAACTGCCTTAACAATTAAAAGAAATACTTCTGGTATATGCAACAACATGGATGAATCTCAGAGTCAGTTTGCTGACCAAAAGAAACCAGACACAAAAACGTTTATACTCTAATTCTATCTGCAACTGTAGAAATGACGAGCCTTATTTATAATGACGGAAGGTAGGTTAAAGTTTCTGTGGGTTTTAGGATGTTCCAGGCATTTTTTCAGAAGGGCACAAAGGTATTATTTGAGTTGATTGAAATACTCTGTCTTGGTTATATTCTTGGATAAATGAAAATACGGGTTTCCAAAATTTACTGAACTTTATTCTTAAATGGGTACATTGTATTATCTGAAAATTATGCCTTAATTCACTTTTAAAAGGATGTATTTGTCAACAGATTGTACAGTAGAAGAATTTCATGAAGTGGATATATATGGTAGAAGAAATTAACCAAAATGCAGTAAGGAAAGAGAAAGAGATGTAAAATACAGACGAGACAGAGTGTAGCATGAATAGGATGTAATGAAACCAACTTATGTACCTTTCATCAGTCTTAGGAAATGTGTTATCAGCAACAGATGCTCACTAAAGGAGATAACTGTAGGCAGAAGGAAAATAATCCTAGATTGTTGCTCTGAGAAAGTAATGAAAAAAGAAGTGATAAATATGTATGCAAACATAAAAGAACAGCATGTTTAGGGAAGTAAACAGAACAGTAACATAAGTAGGAAGGAAATCTAAGTCTTGGAAGGGTGAATAAAGATTTTTATTAACGTTAGTATTCTAATTTCTGGGACTAGAAATAGAGGTCATAATTTTCATACTGATAGAAGAAGAAGAAAATGGAATGTGATGGTCATTGCCAAAGTTTGCAAGAAAGGAGAGAAATAGAACTATAGAACCTTGACATAAATAGAACAAAAGTAGATAGGGAATTTAAACTCAAATATATTGGTAACTATTAAATTACTAAATTCTTGTCATCACTCAGCTCTGCTTTCTTCTGAGCTGGCTTCATTCTCAGGTATAATCTCTTCATAAGGAGAAAAGAATAGCTTGCCACAATTCCAGCTTATATAACCTTTATAACTTATGATCCCCCCTAAAAAATAAAATATAACATCTCTATTAGCATCACATATTGAGTTTCATGGAAGTGCTGTGATTGATCACGCTTAAAATGTGACCACTCCTTGGATCAGTCACTGTGGTCCGTCAGAAAGAATCCAGCCTGCCCACCTTTATTATTAAAGGTAGTACCAACTGCTTTATCATACCAACTCTAAGAGATTTAACATGAAAGAAGTTTATTTCTTTATCAGGCCTGAATTCAAAATGAATATTCTTAATTGGTAGAGGGCAGCTCTGTTCCATGTAGTCACTCAGAGTCTGTGTATGTACTTTATACGTATTGGAAAAATAAGTTCTTGAGCAAGGAAATAAAATGACATGGTCTGATGATTTTGTTTTACAAATGAAGAAAGAAAGTAAAAATAAATAACACAAGAATATATGACCAAGTTTTTCTTAACTGTCATATATTTAATATTATTGCTTTGTCTCCTTAATGTTGGTCCATTATCCTACTTTTTTGTTTTTTGCTTAAATATCTCATTATGATCACCCTCTCATACTTATAGTAATACATATATATATACATAAATTAGAATTATTTGTCTTATTTCCTGTGACAACAGGTTCCAAATCTTAAAATGTTTTATTGTAATTACTATAAGGCTACATTAATAAAGCAATATAAAAATAAGTTCTGACAGAAGTTTCAGAGGAGATTTAAAAAATCCCACTACATGCTGTTTAATAATATGGAAAGATTATAAAGAAATGATTGAAAAAGACATATCATGGAAAACATAAAAAATGTTTATAGCCATATATTAGACCTTATGGTCTTAATGCAAAAATCATGGCTAGAAATAGAGGGTCACTTCATAATTATAAAATGTTCTATTTACCAGAAAAATATAACAATTATAGAATTATAAACACTTAATAACATAGCCTCAAAAACATAAAAGGTAAAAATTTGCAGAACTATGTTGAACCAGCCTTGCATCCCTGGAATAAAACCCACCTGGTCATGGTGAATTATTTTTTTTGATGTGCTGCTGAATTCTATTTGCTAAAGTTTTGTTGAGGATTTTTGTATCTGTATTCATGAGGGATATTGGTCTGTAATTTTCTTTTTTTGTTGTGTCCTTTCCTGGCTTCGGTATCAAGGTGATATTGGCTTCGTAGAATGAGTTAGGAAGGATACCATCTTTCTCAATGTTGTGGAATAATTTCTGTAGTATAGGTGTAAGTTCTTCTTTGTATGTTCGGTAAAACTCTGAAGTGTAGCCATCTGGTCTGGGACTTTTCTGTTTTGGGAGGTTTTCAATTGCTCCAATTTCTGAGCTTGATGTTGGTCTATTCAGAAATTCTGTTACCTCCTGGGTGAACTTAAGGAGGTTGTATGTTTCCAGGAATTTGTCCATTTCTTCCTCATTGTGTAGTTTTGGGGCATATAGTTTTTTATAGTAATATGCAAATCTATAAATGCAATTCGCCTCATAAATAACAGCAAGAACAAAGACCATATGATTCTCTCAATAGGTGCAGAAAAAGCATTTGACAAAGTCCAACATGCCGTTATGATAAAAACTCTTAACAAAAAAGGCATAGACAGCTTATACCTTAAAATTATCAAGTCCATTTATGACAAACCCATGGCCAATATCATACTGAATGGGGAAAAATTGAAACCATTCCCACTTCAAACTGGAACGAGACAAGGATGCCCACTATGTCCACTTCTATTCAACATACTGCTTGAAGACCTAACTATAACAATCAGACAAGAGAGGGGTATTAAGAGCATCCAAATGGGGGCAGATGAGATCAAACTCTTGCTTTTTGCCAATGATATATGATATTGTATCTAGAAAACCCCAAGGATTCATCCATGAGACTCCTAGAATTGATAAATGAATTCAGTAAAGTCTCAAGTTACAAAATCAATACACATAATCAGAGACATTCATATACGCCAATAACAGTCAAGCCGAAACTCAAATCAAAAACGCAATACCTTTTACTATAGCCCCAAAGAAACTTAAATATCTAGGAATGTATTTAACAAAAGATGTGAGAGACATATACAGGGAGAACTATAAAACACTAAAGAAAGAAATTGTAGAAGATGTAAACAGATGGAAAAATCTACTTTGCTCATGGATTGGTAGAATCAATATCGTTAAAATATCTACCTAAGGGATCTACCTACCTAAAGTGATCCACTTTAGGTAGGATCACTTTAATACTACCTAAAGTGATCCACAGAATTAATACATTCCCCATCAAAGTAC